>CABEEJ010008202.1:0-10114 GCA_901482245.1 Timema douglasi
AATGCGTGTGTTTACCGTTTAGAGCAAGGAAAACTATATTGCTACTTAAACGTTTATTAAAAATCCTACCTGTACGATTTATACTGCGCCAGTGTGGTTCAATTCCCCCTCTGGTATAATATTAATGTTACATTTATTTTAATACAAAAGAGGTGGAAAGAAGTGGAGTTAGACTATATATGTAGAGTAAAAGTTAAGTCATATATATATATACTAAGCTCATTTATACTGCATACAATTATTTAGAAGTGCTCGTTAAACGGAGTCCCAGATCTCTGATAATTAGTACCCCCAATATATAGAACAGCCAGTGACTTAGTACGGTTTCGAGTGATATATTCTCAGAAATCTAGCAATCCTGAAGATCGGAATCTTGCAGTGGCTAGTCGATATTAGATGTGGAATTTAATGTACCAGCATTTGGAGGAAAAGGAGAGTATAAAACTGCTCACACTCGAAACCGTACCGTGGTTCGGATTCCACGTTAAACTGTAGGTCCTCCATTTCATCTCACATTCACCCTACCACTACACATTAGCGTAAGTACGTATAACCCGAACGGGTAGTAAGACGCGGTGCTAATAATAATAATAATAATAATAATGTTATTCATTTAACAGGTTCTTTTAGTTTGCTGTTATAGTAGGGCCTACTTAGTTTTTCCAATAAAAGAATAATAACGATATTAAAACTTGTACTGTTGACATTAAATGTTTTATTGTATTACTTTGTAAAATAATACAAAAATCTACAATTTTTTTTAAAAAAAAGCTGTTCTTAATTATGCTTTTAGACCATTAAAGGTTTTATTTTTATTTTCAAACTGACTGAATAAATTAGATAATTCGCTTAGCCTTGATTATATGGATTAAAACAAGTATCTAGGGGAAAGATGAAATTTGTATAAATTCTTTAAAAATATTTTATTGGGACGTTTACAACATAACAACAGCTCATTTGGATTTTTTGTTGTGGGTGGGAGGTGGATCTACCCTTTAAATGAATCCATGTTTGGCTCGAGTTTTATAAGGCATTTGCACTTATGTAACACTGTCCATCTATTTATTTAATCACGATGCTAACTTGTTTCCTTTGATTTAATTACTTTACTTCAAAACAAAAGTGTAACTTATGTCTTTCTCCCCGTTTAAAATCACTCTCTTTTATCCCTAAATTCCTGTGACATTAATTTTCTCTCCTAACGGATTTTGTCCTCCCTACCAACTTGATCGTAAAGCTTTCCCCTGTAGTAATGATGTAAGGTAAACTAACTACACGCGTGAGTGCGTCGAGAACATCCTAATCTCATTTCGCGTCACGATCGTTTTCATCTCGACGCTGCCTCTACCCTCGAAATTTAAAAAAAAACACAACGCTTATCTCTAGTTAGAGAGAAGGTTTTATGTTTGATAAAAAAAACACCTTTGTTTTGTATCACTGAAGGGACTCCCCTTGCCCCGACCTTCTTTGCTCGTTCGTCTCTTCCCAAGTTTCATAATGGCCATTGCGTGTATTCATTACCTCAGTCATCTCAGGCCTCCCTGTGAAAATACTCCCAGACGTTATATACCACCATGCAGTATTTGCCCTCAGCCATCAATTCTACAACCCTCACCACCACCACCACCACCACCACCACAGTTCCTTCATCCTCTTCTTCCCTTGTTTGTACGCCGTGGCGTTTCTGCACTCCCCCCTTGCCTGTTGAAATGTTCATGGTCGTCTCTGCCTTAGCTCTTTCTATGTTCCATGGCTTATAAATGGTAATGCAAGGGTACAATTTGCATACTTTGGGTGATAACGTTCTTCCGCGCAGTCCTTCTACCCCCACACCCCGTCATCCACCATAGCCCAAAATTACACGCGTGGTTTGAAATACCTTGTGTGACGGAGGTCTGGTTCGGTTATGTGCGCGCGTGTTTTGTTTTCCCTCTTGTATCGCTCCACCCCGGGTAGTTTTATCGAGCCAACGTGGTGATTTGCACATCTGGACTTTATTTGCACTGCAATTCTTCCTCGAAGGTATCGAAAAAACTTGTAATGTTTACTTTACTAGAACATATGACTTATGTATCATGGGAGCCTCACTTCGTTGATTCAACTTTATGATCTTTTAGTCAATAGGAATACAAATTAACCTCACTATGACACCAGCCATTATTTATGTTGTTTGATTTTTGTTAAATATGAATGCTATTCATACGGTTTTGTTTTTCTTAAGCCGGGCCAAGCAAGGGGTCACCTATAAGCTGCGTAGCGCTATTTTTTTTACATATTTAGATCCCACCTGCGTTACGTAAAACCTTTTACATCTTGGGTAAAAATATCATTATTTTGACATGGACGCTTTTATGAAACTAAAAGAGAGATTAGATTTAATACCACTCAGAATCGAAAGTTATAATTATGGAAAATAACGGTGAAAACCGAAAACATGAATAGTAGTAATACAGTATTACATTTTCAGCATTAGAAATGATAAGATCTGTGTTACGTAACATTGATGAACCAACCCTCCCCTCATGTAACACCATGCAGATATAAGAGCTCACCTCCCTACCCCCTTCAATAGAGTTACGTGGTGGTTTATGGATGACTCCTAATTAGCTTCGAGTCTCTCGTATAATCCGATTGCCATACGAAGAACCTTTTAGAACAGAAAACCATATATATAGACGTTGAACAAATTATTATTATTATTATTATTATTATTATTAGCACCGCGTCTTACTACCCGTTCGGGTTATACGCACTTACGCTAATGTGTAATGGTAGGGTGATTGGGAGATGAAATGGAGGACCTACAGTTTAACGTGGAATCCGAACCACGGTGGAGACCTGGCATTCCCCACATTCACAAGATGTCTTGTCAGAGGTGAAGGAAGGGTTTGGTAATCNAACGTGGGATCCGAACCACGGTGGAGGCCTGGCATTCCTCACATTCACAAGATGTCTTGTCAGAGGTGAAGGAAGGGTTTGGTAACGTTGAACAAAAAGTCGTTATTAATGTACATATGTGGTAGTTGACGAACACTTGATCTAGACTCTAGCATATGAATACTGTACATGAAAGTCTGTTTAATGTATTCTTTGGGTGACTTGGTGGTCTAGGGGTAGGGTGTCGGACTTCTCTGCTGGGGGTCCGGGGCTCAATCCTCAGTCCTGGCACAGATTTTTCTGATTACCAAACCCTTCCTTCACCTCTGACAAGATGTGTATTAATCACAACTTGTGAATGTGTGGAATGCCAGGCCTCCACCGTAGGTTCGGATCCCACGTTAAACTGTAGGTCCTCCATTTAATCTCACAATCACCCTATTATTACACATTAGTGGGAGTATAACCCGAATGGGTAGTAAGACGCGGTGCTAATAATAATAATAATAATAATAATAGTCTTGTCAAACTCTATAATAAGGTTCTTAGTAAGGTCTCCTGACTATATATACCTCACCTACAGTATGTGAAGACTAAGAAACTTGTATCCCTCTCTTGGATCATAAGACACATTTTATCAAATTTGGAAATAACGCTTTAGCTTCAGTCTAATTTACCCTAAGATCTTTAACACCAAATACATCAAATGAGCCCAATAAAGAAACACTAACGTTTACAGTTCTCTTCTCACAAGCACGAATTGACTATAGCGCTTGATGAATGAATGTTCCCCGGTCTGTTTTATAGATATTATGCTTTTACTTTAATATTATAGTCAAAGAGGCCCGCTTAGATGGCCGCATGGTCTAAGGTGTTACTATCGCAATAGACTAGACTGCCCATGATGAGGAGATCGGGATCCGAATCACGGTCGGGTCTACTGAGGGTGGTTTTTACCACCCCTCCAAGAAAATTCGGGTACACTTCCTTTAAATTCAATCTACTCGTCACTAACACATTAGCGTACTTTAGTACATTAGTGTATGACCTGAACGGATAGTAAGATTTGGTGCTAAAATAAAATAGAAAGTCATAGTCTTTAAAGATGCATGCTCTTACCCTGTGATCCAATTACATGAAATTTTCCTATCGAAAATTTACCGTAAAATTGTCACCTTTACAGTCGCGTTCTCTTAAAATCATTCAGGAATTCGTATCTCAGTACGTGACCCGTACTAAACTTGGGTTGGACGTGATAGGCATGCATAGCTCGAGTCCCAATTACTTCCTAGTTTCCGAGTCGTCCACCTTTAAAGAAAGCTACATATAATTATTACAACCGAAATGAAACAACTTAATGATAACTTGATACCATGCTTGGGTGGAGAATATAATATGGCTATAATGTTAACAGGGTAGTTTGGTAATGATTATCCCCCCCAGACAAAAGAATTGGGTCGTTTCAGCTTAGTATGGTGTTTCTTTGTGTCTTCTCCTCTCTAACCCCGCCCTCCCCCTTTTTTCCCAGCATTCCCTCCTCTCGGTTATGTCACTAGTATTCTCTTGAGTGGTCGTATTTACGGGCGCACTTGAATTGTGGAATAAAGTGTACCTGTCAGTGGGCATTCAATTAAGGGGCACTTGAATTGCGGAATAAAGTATACTGGTCAGTGGGAATTCAACTAAGGCGCACTTGAATTGCGAAATAAAGTATACCTGTCAGTGGGCATTCAATTAAGGGGCACTTGAATTGCGGAATAAAGTATACCGGTCAGTGGGAATTCAACTAAGGCGCACTTGAATTGCGAAATAAAGTATACCTGTCAGTGGGAATTCAACTAAGGCGCACTTGAATTGCGAAATAAAGTATACCTGTCAGTGGGCATTCAATTAAGGGTCACTTGAATTGTGGAATAAAGTATACCTGTCAGCAGGCATTCAATTAAGGCGCACTTGAATTGCGGAATAAAGTATCCCTGTCAGTGGACATTCAATTAAGGGTCACTTGAATTGCGGAATAAAGTATCCCTGTCAGTGGACATTCAATTAAGGGTCACTTGAATTGCGGAATAAAGTATACCTGTCAGTGGAAATTCAACTAAGGCGCACTTGAATTGTGGAATAAAGTATACCGGTCAGTGGGCATTCAATTAAGGCGCACTTGAATTGTGGAATAAAGTATACCTGTCAGCAGGCATTCAATTAAGGGGAACTTGAATTGTGTAATAAAGTATACCGGTCAGTGGGCATTCAATTAAGGCGGATTTGAATTGTGGAATAAAGTATACCTGTCAGCAGGCATTCAATTAAGGGGAACTTGAATTGTGTAATAAAGTATACCGGTCAGTGGGCATTCAATTAAGGCGGATTTGAATTGTGGAATAAAGTATACCTGTCAGTGGGTATTCAATTAAGGGGCACTTGAATTGTGGAATAAAGTATACCGGTCAGTGGGCATTCAATTAAGGCGGATTTGAATTATGGAATACAGTATTCCTGTCAGCAGGCATTCAATTAAGGTGAACTTGAATTGTGGAATAAAGTATACCTGTCAGCAGGCATTCAATTAAGGCGGATTTGAATTGTGGAATAAAGTATTCCTGTCAGCAGGCATTCAATTAAGGCGCACTTGAATTGTGGAATAAATTATGCTTCTCAGTGTCAGCCGGTGCAAATGAATTTCGGAACAACCTGTAAACCCATTCAACCCCTAACCTAACCTAAGCTAACCTAATATCTATTTTCCATTTTGAACAAAACCATTATAAATTTAATTACTACCCCTAGGTTCGTGTAAGGGTATTACCAAACTCGGATGAGTTGTTCGACTATTCGTGTGCACCTGTCTTAACTTCTTCGTTCGTGTATCTTGGATATCAAACTTTTTTACTCTAAATATTTAATATTTAGCACCGCGTCTTACTAACCGTTCGGGTTATACGCTTTAAGTACTAATTACTCTAATGGATTAGGAACTGGGAAGGTTTAATTAGAGGAAGTGAACCCACATTTGCGTGGAGAGAGAGTGGAAAACCATTTAGGAAAAACCACCCCCAGTTCACCCGACCGAGATTCGAACCTTGATCTCCCCGTCCTTAGCAGTCGAGCTCAACACGACAAGCGCGTTAGCCAACTACGCCACCGAGGCGGGTTTTTTACCCTAAAGAAACTGTATTATGGCTCAAACGTTTTGCTCCGCTGAAATTCGTTTATGAAATTATCCATACTTATTTAATGACGTACGTGGTGGCTACAAGCAAAGAAAACTTTTGAAACCTCGAATATATTTTTGATTTAAGTGAAAACCTAGAACTCTGAGGGAATTTAGTTTTAAAAATAAGGAAAGATAAGGGAATTTAAATACTTTGCTAAAAAAACTATATAAATTTCGTACTTAGATACGAGTGAGAGATTTTGTTTCTGGCATTTTAACAAAATTCATTCCCAAAGTATGGCCTTTTTTAATAAAATATAGGTGTACAGTGCTTGTATTAATTTTTATACCGTGTTAGACTGGCCTGCTGATGACAAAGATATTGAGGTTTGAATCCCAGTTGGTTATACTAAGGGTGGTTTTTCTTAAAATGATTTCCCACTCTCCTTCCACCTAAATACTTCCTTTATAATTCCTACCTCATTAGAGTAATGATCATATATGCGTATAACCTGAAAAGGTAGTAAGATATGATGGTAAAAAACCTACCAAATTTACACTGTCATACATAATACATAAAACATTGACTACTGAAAAAAAATAGCTTTTCAAAATTATGACTTTTAGAAGCTGCTATCATTTAAAAAAAAGATCACTAACAAATGGAAAAATTGTCATTTACCAAGGTAAACTGGAAAATGGATAACCCAGGAGAAAAATTGAAAAATATTTTCTGGAATACTGATATTGTCAGGGAATTTTCTGAAAGAAGTTATGTATCCAACCTGGCATACTTTCCCTGCCTCTTAACAAATTATCCTACTTTCGGCAACAACGTCACTGATTGTCTGCCCGGTCGTGTTCCACTCTAGAAATGAGGACATGAGGATCAAATTAGGGTTATGTATTTTAAAAAAATTCAGAAATAAATTGTATGAGTTTATTTATTTTTATTATTATTATTATTATTATTAGCACCGCGTCTTACTACCCGTTCGGGTTATACGCACTTACGCTAATGTGTAATGGTAGGGTGATTGTGAGATGAAATGGAGGACCTACAGTTTAACGTGGAATCCGAACCACGGTGGAGGCCTTGCATTCCCCACATTCACAAGATGTCTTGTCAGAGGTGAAGGAAGGGTTAGATAATCAGATAAATCTATGCCAGGACCGAGAATTGAACCCCGGCCGCCAGCACAGAAGTCTGACACCTTACATCTAGACCACCAGGTCACCATGAGTTTATTTTAAAATAAAAACGTTAAAAAAAGTTTTATTGGTTTGTTAGTTTTAAAATGTACCAGATTGAACTAGTTTGTTTTGTCATCATATAAGTTTAAAAATATCTTAAACTTACATTACTAACTAGTCAAGATCCCAAAACCAATAGACTAGCAAGTGAGTCTTAATTTATTTATTTTTGCTCTTAAATTTTCATTATTTTTGCTCGTTATTTAACTCTGATTTAACTTTCTTCCTCCCCCCGCACCATCCCCCTTCCGTGCACAACTTTTACCGGAAATAAAAAAAGGATCCCCAACTTTATAGACATCTTCTGGATTGAGAGTTTTGGAAGTTTTAGGAATCTTGATGTCATGAAGTTTGAAACATTGATCAAGTTATCATCCCCCTTACCCCCTCCTCTACCCGCCAAGCTCCCCGACCTGTCACTGAGAAGTGTTTGGGATGTTTGGGGGACGAGAGGGGTTGGCCACTGCACTTGACAAATGATTGCTGTCTCCCACACTGGCTGACTTATCTTGACTTGACCCTCTTTTCAGACTCTGATGAGACGACATCAAAGTACAAACTTTGAATTGTCTCAGTTCCTACACTTCTAAAACAATCAATCCACGACACAAATATTGAAAAGCAGCCACTAGATTTTTACTCGCAAATTAGGGTTTAACACAACCTAACCTAACCTAACCTTTGATATACATTTGCTGGAATAATATCACGTTCTAATTTGTTACGTTTTCAGATTTTAAGTAGGTACTGCCCGCATCAGTAATTATATATGAAATATATTTTTTTTAATCGTGGAAAATTACATAGATGCATCTGGATGCCCAGGAAAAATATATAGATGAATAAATTGAAGAATTTGTTTGTCTGCCATGAGCATTGAGTCATGAATTCCAAAATATAAATATTAGTCGACCCTGTACTCGGACATGGAATTTTTATTTTTATTTTTTTAAATTAGATTGTTATGGTTTATCACTCTCTTTCCAGCCAAATGCGGGAAATGTTTCCTTCCACAACCTTCCTTATTAATTAATTATCATATATGTGTATAACCTTAGCAGATGATATAAATACAGCTTCAGATGAACAAGATAAAAAGAGAACGTAGCGCATCCAGAAGCACCAAGCTGTCATTTTCAGAAATCAGATATTTGATCAGTTTTTCAATCAGTTAAAAGAATGGGTACTTCAGCTTACATACATATTTGCTTATATTACTTTAGATTAAATTACATGAGTGGAGTAAGTTTTGTTTATTTTCGCGCACTTTCACTCGCCAAGAAGCTGTTGATCTTAGACCATCACACACTGATAATAGTAATAATAATAATGATAATAAATATGCGTTATTGACTTTTGATGTTTATCCGTGCGTGAAATGTGCGTGAACTTCCAGCGTAATGCATTTGTGTATCCATCGGAGTGAAATCCAATAAGCAGTGGGTTAGCGCCACCCAAAACAAAATTTTCCCGAGCGTGCGTTCATCGGTTTGGAATAAATACGTCTCTGACGCTCGCTAGGTAACCTTCAGCCTGCCACGAGGATTGGAATCACAACCTTAAGGCCTTCACATACGTTCAGTTTTTCCTCTGACACTCGAATAGACAGCAAATATTATATTTTATGTAGAAATACTTTTGGAAATCTTATTTGTGAAATATGTTTAGAACGGGGTATTAATATCCTGAGCTCTTGGTATTGCACGGCACTGCTTTTTCGACTGAGGTTCGTATTTGCATCAACCGTATCTTTTTTTTTTTCTTGGTTTCACACACACACACACATGGTAAGTCTTACCGTTACACTTGTAGGGTATTCATTGAAGTTGATTATGAGAGAAACTGGAACGCCCGTGAATCTTAAAATATGTTTCTCATCTATTTCAGGGAGTGGTGCACCCAGAGAGGGGTGAGGGGACAAGGGGTCAAAAGGGAAATTTGCTGCCACCTCCCCTTTCCATACCTAAAATAATGTTGATAAAAATATAAATTGCAAGATGAAGTAGAACTAAATTATGGAGCACCTAAAGGCTCGTTCCCACGGCTCGTGTTTGGACGGATTCGGCTCGTAGATCGTATTATATCACAAGTCGTGGGACTGATAGATGCGCGTTGGCCTGGTACGGCTCGGGCGATCCCGTGAATTGTCGGTAAATGCTTGAAACATCAAAGGCCTGTGGTTCGTCTGATGACGAGCCAGAAGTCTGCCGTATGCCGCGCCAGGATCGTGCGTCGTGCCACATCCACAGACACGAGTAAAGTAAACCACGTGTCGTGAATCTACAAACCACGAGCCGTTCGCGACTTGCCAAACAACAGGTCGTGGGAACAATGTTCAAGATGAGTCGAAAACACTACATGTTTAATTAAGACCAGGACTATGGCTTGATAATAGGTAGGCCATTATTCACATTAAAAGTGCCCCTAAAATTTACAATTAAAAAACAACATAAAAACAATAGCGTAAATACATTGTGTATGTTACACAAACATAGTGAATTTGCCAATTTCATTAATTGGGCAACATTTCTGCCCATTCCGCGAACTGGCCTCTTCTCTCGACCATTTCACTAAAGAGCCAAAAGTTTCATGAACTCTTGTCTAAATCATGAACTGGAAACTACTCTCCTATCTACCACAAAGATTATGATACATTATTAAATAAATGTTTACTCAGGTAAATGTCGTGAAACCGCTCGGATAACAATTCCTAGAAATCTTTGACATGAGAATATGCGTAAATGTCCATCCACAAAATGTTTATAATGAAAACAATTCCAACCTAACATAACGTAACCTTACACACATAAATAGATAAACATATTGATT
>CABEEJ010008202.1:10708-25372 GCA_901482245.1 Timema douglasi
GCTCGTTTCACCAATTGTTCAGAGGATGCTCGTGGCGTGCTCGTTTCACCAATTGTTCAGAGGATGCTCGTGGCGTGCTCGTTTCACCAATTGTTCAGAGGTTGCTCGTGGCGTGCTCGTTTCACCAATTGTTCAGAGGTTGCTCGTGGCGTGCTCGTTTCACCAATTGTTCAGAGGATGCTCGTGGCGTGCTCGTTTCACCAATTGTTCAGAGGATGCTCGTGGCGTGCTCGTTTCACGTCCAAACTCACGAGCATTACATTACGTGTTCCATCACAGACTCGGCTCGCATAATGTATACGCACCTTAACACCAACCAGAATAGAACTAGGGTCCTTTTGACTTGTGAATAATCCCTCTAATCCCGAGGTCACCACCATAGCCGTGTTATCATTGGACAATTAATTGGTCCTTTTAATTGATATTATCTCACAAAATGAATGAAAACAATGTAAATGTTATCTATATTGCGTAGATAGTATTGCCGACTATGAGAATCTGTAGAAAGAGGGAGGGGAGGGCATTATCACGCCATTGTGGTAACTGTTTGTTGAATTTGGTGGGCAAACTCTGGTGTCAGAGAGTTGAAACAGGTGATTGATGAATGACGTCATAAGGTGTGGCAGGTTAATAGAAACACAACACAGTTGCCCCCTTCCTTTATCCTCGCTTGAATGGCTCAAAACCCTCATAACTTCCAAAGAGTACAAGAACACCATTAAACCTTCAGTCGATACAATAGCAACATTCTGGAGCCGAGGAACGTTTTAGAAGGTGATTCTACCTCCGAATTTTCGAAGATAATTTACGTAGAGATACTTTTCCAATATTACGCTGAAAATGTTCTTGTACCTACTCTATATATAATCCATATGTAACGAATTGAACCTAATATGACTGTTATAAAAATATAATAGCATCTTTCGTGGAATAAAGATGATTTATAATTTAGTGTAAAAATGGCAAACCATTGACGTGCTAAGCCATAGGTTCTGGGGTTGATTCTCATGTCTATATGATTTTTCAACTAATTGAAATATTTCATTGACGGCTGTCATTGTAACTTTAGAACATTTCCATCTTCAAATACTTTAAGTAAGTAAACTAGATAACATACTCGAGCTATCTAGTAAAATTCAACTCGTTTCAATCAGACTAAATAAAGTATTTTCAAAAGCTTCTATTGAAATTATTTGTGAAAAACCAATTATATTTGAAAGAATATACCCGCAAAAATAATTGAACCTTGGATCTTCGACTTAAGCTCGCCAATGCTCGAACCCTTGCCATGCCACATTTTCCAAATATATTATTTCTTTGAACGAACTGTAAAACATACATTAAGTTTCAGTATATTAACATATTTTTAGTTGTTTTTATCTGAAGGGATGAGGGGGAGGAAAGTAGGAGGAACTGCACCAACATGTTCCTAGATGATAAAGAACAATTTGGTCATTGTATCCCTATTGCATGAGAAATCTCGGGTTCACTATAATATGTGTCGCTAACCTTGGCAGGGGAATATCTTTCAAATTTACCAATAAGACACAGACACCTTAGCTCAGTAGTAACACGTCTTCCAATTTTGTTAGTCGTCTCGGTTTCGATTCCCAGCATGTCCAGCATGGCAGAAAAAAATATTTTTGTTGAAATTGAGGCGTCCCCTTTCAATGTAATGAATTACCGGTTGTGGGACTGGATGTTGTGTCTCTATTAGAATTATCTTTTTATGTCATGTACATATATAATCATTTAGTTTCTTAAAGTCGTGCACGATAAATACCTCAACATATTTGTAAATACACCATGTATTATATTTGTTGATTACAGTTATAATCGCATTTAAATTGCATATGGCTGCGTTATCTGATAGCTTAATTGATCAATCATATGTGTCTGATGATTTCCGCACGTCCATCACAGACTCTACCTTAAAATAGGGGTGAAGAGTGACCCCGGGCAAGGGATGGATTCCTCGATACCTAGGTGGTTAGATCATTGGCGTACCAAGCCAAATGTCCCGTGTCCAGCTGTCATTTTTCAATTTAAAGAATATATTTATTTTAATTAAATGAAATATAATTGGAAAATTGAATATGGTGATGGGGATAGAGCCAGGTTCCTTTAGTTAGTGACGATACTCTTCCACTGAATCATCCAGAAACTGTCCCATTCTCAGGGACACGCAAGCATCACTTATAGTTTAAGACAGCCTATTATGGACATGTGGATTCTTTTGCTTCTAGATAAATATGTCCCATATACAGCTGTGTAGGTAACCAAAGTTAATTTCTTCCTTCAAAAGTTATTTAGCTTTATAGGTAACCATAGTTAATTTCTTCCTTCGAAACCTATTTAGTTTTTGAAATAATGTAATGGTTTTTAATTTTGATTTTGATCAGGGATCTGAACCGGGCCTGTTTCGTGGTTACAGTTCAGCTTCTTACCCGATACGAAATCTCCCAAACTGTTTCGGACTTTAAAAAAAATAGCCTAGTGATTGCTTTAAGTTCAAGGTCCGAATGTTAAACTTAAAGTCTTTCCGAGGACGAGGACCTAGTCGGACTGCCATGAGCCATCAGTGACGTCATTTTCCAGCAGCATGTATACCCTGCTCAACACCGAGAAAGCTGTCTAGCAACGAATCCTGCACCGTGTGCGGCGGGCTTTAAACTATAGTATGATTTTGGTAGGAATAACTGTAGAAACTAGTAACTAAAGTTACTAAAACAATTTTAATATATTCATACGTCAAATCATATGATCTCTGCAGCTTTCAAGTTTGATATATGTTATCAATATCTATAAAATAACACAAATAAGAAAGTAAAGTGCTACCAATGTTGACCGCAAAAAAATATGTTAGAATTTTCTCTACTGTTCTTCCAAACAAAATCAGGGTATACATATGCTATAGTATTTGTGTAGAATGTACTGATTATAAAAAAAATACGCATATTGATAGACGAGAAGTCCATTTTAGCAGATATTTCTTTGATACATTTTATTTACTGATACGTTTTATAAAAGGAATATTTATGGCTTAGGGGTGGAGGGTGTAGGGAACCCAAGAAAGTTCTGTGTTTTTGCAGTTAGTACAGCAAAAAAATTTTTTTGGTCAAGGTAAATAAAATATTGCTTCGGTATAAACCTAGAGTTTTATGTTCTTCACGTGATGATATCAACAGTTGTTGAATATGTGTTATATATGTTTTAATATTTTAGCAACATTAGATGATAAACTTTTTAAATAAAGATAAAAAGTTGTCATTAAATTCCACGATAGCCTTGAAAGATATTCAACACCTGTTGAGGTCACCATGTGAAGAAAATTAAACTCTGTGTTTGTACCGGAGCAAGATTTAATTTAGTTTCACCAAAAAAATGTTTTGCTTTAAAAACTGCAAAAGCACTAATCTTTTCTCGTGTCCCCTACCCTACATCACCACCTTAATCTAAATGGACTGGGATGGAAGGTAAATTTAAATAAATCCACCAATATTCGCTTAGAGGTAGGATGGTAAATCAATAAACATTCGCAATATGAAAATCTACCCACCCACAAGGAATCCAACTGAGATCTTTTCTAAATCAAACCATCCATCTTTGTTGCTCTGCCCTATTGATGAGTACTTGCCCCGTGTCTTCTTTGATGCTGACTGACAGTTCACAGATGACTTCTGACAGTCAACATTTAGGTATATACCTAAATTTTAACTGTCAGAAGGGACAGCTGCTAAACACATGTTTTTGCAGATCATATGGTTCGGCGTAGGGATACATAATTTGGTCTGGTAACTTTTTCAAAGCTGTCAGCTGTGAGCTGTCACTCAGCACCAAAGAAGCCATGGGGCTACTTTTTGTACATCAAGTTATCCTAAACGTCGATAGAGCATTCATCCCAACCGTTCTGATATTATATCCTTTAAACAGAACGTAATTTCAATTAAAATATTTCACAGTCCTAACGAAGTTAATCGGAGGATAGTGACGTCAACTCTCCCCCTCACACACCCCCCTTGTTTGTACTTCCATTTCAATGTTCTGTGAAAGAGAACAGGGCAAAGGGGGTTAGACTCGGAAAAACTATCGAGCGGGTTAAAAAGGGAAGGGTGCAGGGCTAATGAAAACTGTTTTGTTCTCTGGCCTCCTCTTTAGTCAGATGGTTGAATTCCTTCATTAAGGTTCACTGCTTGATAATTAGAGCGGGGCGCACGCGGCTACGCAACCAAGTTCAGGGATCGATGTCTACCGGCTACAATATATTTCTGGGTGTAATATACCTACTCTTGTTCTTGTGATGGGAGGTTAGCGAGTATTTTTTTGTTTTTGTTTTTCAAATAAATAGCTTAGGGGATTAATTCTGAACCTTTTAATTTCTCAAAATATCTGTAATGTATCTATAATATGTAATGATTTTATTTGAAAATATTACGAGCTAGTTTATTATTTCCCGAAATTTAAAAAAAAACCTATATATATATGTATATATATATATAGGTTTTAATTATATATATATATATATATATATATATATAGCCTTCCTATTTCACAGTAATGAATTGATTACCTGGCAATTGGGTGTTGTATCTGTTGTAAAATCAGAGTGGGAAATTAAGAATCGTAAAACTCCAAGCTTTTTTTTTTTTGCTTGAAAAACAACAAGAAAAGACGACATTTCACACATTCATCTAAAAAACTGAATTAATTGTTAACAGGAGACATTAAACTAAACACTTTAGATATTAGGTTTTTAAATAGAATAAAGGGTGAACTGAAGAACTAAGCACACTGATTCGAAGACATGTGCTATCATCGCCTCCCGTTTTTTCCCTTGAAACATGGGTTTGCATAACTTAGTAAAATGTTCCTCATCAAGGTCGAATCATCCCTCTCTAAACACTTGTGCCTTAAATTCACAATAATCAATTTGATGTAAAATGAAATTTCATTCATCTCTATACTATTCTCTTAAGTGTATTGTAAAATGAAAATTCCTTTTGAAAATCTTTAAAATACAGGGAATTTTGTATGAAGAAAGTAGTGGCAATCCTGAAGATTAAATTAGTCTGAAAGTCATGTGCTGATTGAATTAGTTTACATAAAAATGCACATTAAATACCCTTAATTAAAAGAGTAGGGTATATGCTAATTATAATAGACTCATTATTCACTCATTTATATCCGCGTAATATTTTATAATAAACAATGGGGGTGGACATGTTTGGTTATTGCTTGTGCACTTATGCACACAAGTGTCGCGTAGAAAGGTAAAATAAATAACTTTTACTATAAATAAAATAAGTCAAAATTGTTTAAAATCGATCTACTCATTCAGCCCCATTTGTTTTATAACTCTTTAAGTTTCAAAATTTTGTATTCTAATTCAATTTTGTTTTATGGATAGACTAATATTGTACATTTTATGGTGGAACTTAGAGCAAGTTGTTACTTTCATTGATCTGTACCAGTCTCACTTAGGGCTCTCACAAATATAAAAGTGGTATAGGTATGAACGATACTAGTAAAAACAATCAATATACAGCCTGTCATCCGCTTCGGTGGCTGTGGTCTAACGTACCACACTTGCGGTTGGCCTGACTACCGATCACGGGGAGATTGAGGTTTGAATCTCGGTCGGATGTACTGAGATTGGATTTCCTAAATGGCTTTCCACTCTTCGTCCACGAAATGTGGGTACACTTCGTATCAATAACCCTCCTAATTCCTAAAACCGTTAGCATAATTAGTACTTAAAGCGTATAACACGAGCGGGTAGTAATACTCGGTGCTAAATACAGCCAGTGCCTATGATTAATGGAGTGAAGGTGTTGCTTGTAGGGTCACTTGGTGTATAAATTTTGATACGCTTGGTAGACTGATGTGCAATAAATAGTAACTTCTGCCTCATTGAGGAAAACAACGGGAAACTACCTCACTCCTCATTTCCCTAAGACGTCCCTTCAGTGCTGCCTAGGCTTTTACAACTGACGGTGGAACTGTTGCGGATCCAACCAGCCTTCTGGTTGAGTACCATACTTACATGGTATCGTAGCACCATCGCCAACATTAATAAGTAATTTATAGATTAATGCCTAGTGTTACATTTTAAATGCCGTATAAAAACAACTATGGTTTATTTAAATTTATGCAGACTAGTTGCCAAAATAGGGGTTGAGAGGAAAATTGAACCTACAAACCACGACTATATCTCAACATTTTTAATACATTTGATTGAAATTCGTATTTCTAAAACGATATATATACACCATCTAAATTACAGTCCTATTTTTATAGAAGGGGCCTTTTAGAAAATAGAAAATACCTTTTTTCTTCACTAACTTTGATAGTACTGTATGTTAGTTTATTATCAGTGCTATTTTGTACGTATTCATAATATCAATCAAAAGTGACTGCTCTAGATAACGTGACGTACCTTATGAATACGCTAAAGAAAATATATAACTTTTCTGGCTGATATAAAAATTGAACGGTAATATTCCTAGGACTGATTGACACTATTTTAAGCTAAATAGAATCACTACTCGTTCAATATTAAGTGAAGAATACTTTATTATTTACCTACAATACAATTTTTTTTTTAAATATATCTACCCAAATTTTAAATGTTGTAAATTGAGTAGACAATATATTATTTTTCTCGTCACTTACGCTCTTTGATTTATATAAATGCTTTGAATTTTATTTGACACGCATTAAAATAAATTTTCCGGATTTTAAAAGATTAGCTTTCTGTTTCGCTCACAGCAATAAAATACCTCCTCTTTATCACTTTTAACACTTATTTCATGGCCGACCCTTTTGGGTAATGAAAAAGAGGCCTATTTGTGATTGTCGTGACTCATTAAGCTGTGTATTATCTAGTCAGGAATGGGCGAATGCGGCAACCCTAAGGAACGTCTGGTAATTAGTTCATAACACAATCTTCGCTAATTACACTGCCGCTGACAACCCCACAAAACTAAAACTCTAGGGACAAATGTCTCGTGCAAAGTGTTCATTAATTACGGTCCATTAATCATATCTGGATATCAAAATTGAGAGGGAACAAATTTAATTTTACGGTGACGGTGTCTAATGGTATTTTTAATGACCGTGAGTTATTGAACTACGGTCCAGGAGAAAACTTAAATTGTTTCCTGCTTTTATTATAGGAGTTTTTGTATTACCACGATTCTTTTGAATGATAAAGAAAGTTAGAGAGAAAAGAATATTTAAAATAAGGTAAGTTTACATCAGTCAATAAAAATCATTAAAAACCTCATATGCATATGTAATAGATATTTGACGAATTTTTATTATTAACTTGAAAAAACAGTCTTTTTAATTTCTTGATGAATTAAAAAAGAATTGCTATCTTCGATTCCCCTTTTCAAATGTCATAGCTCTATATTTATTTTTATTTAAAAACAAAGCTAACCAGCTTGATTTGTTAAGTATTACCCACAAAATGTTTTAGAAGATTTGTGTGAAACTTCAGATGGGCTCGCTAAATATTTACTAGGTCAAAATCAAGTATATGAAAACTAAACATATGTAAATAACTTTGAAACAGATTAATTTCATTTTCATTGGTAAGAAGAGTTTTTATTTTTAGACACGTGAACTTTTAAAGAGAAAACAGAATAGAGACAGAAGTATTTGGAAGAGTGTTAAATCACGTCTATAAAAACAAACAAAATAGTTAAACTTTAAATAATAATAATAATATTTATCACCGCGCCTTACTACCCGTTTAAACTTTAAAGAAATATTAAGTGTTTTTGTTTTTTTAAGAAAATGTTTTCTCTTTTATATCGTGTTACTTAATATTTTAAAGGCTGGACTAATATGGTTCAGAATTTTTTTATAAATTATATTGTATTATATTAATGTGCGTTGGCGGGTTTAAAAATTCGTCTCTCATAAATTATTGATAAAATTAAATATTAAAAAGAAAATGCTGAAATATGTTTAGACTAGACTGCAAATGTACCCGTCTATAACTCATGTTATTAAAATATTAAACTAGCTACTTTCTATTTTAAAATAATTGATTAGGTTGGCTTATGCTTATACATTTAAATTATTATTTCTTTGCATTCAAGAAAAATATATTACTGTTATTCTCTTTCATTTATTCTTCGAGAAGTATCACGTAAAAATTTCGTATGAGGATGGAAAGCATAGATATATTTGTATGTGTAGTGCAAATGTAAATATGTGCACTGGTACCTCCCCCCCCACCCCCCCGCTTTGCCCTCCCTCCCAGCTCTGCATCGCCGATACCTGCTTCAGTAACAATTGAATATCATGAAGCGTGTTACTCCCCTCGCCACCAATTTCAATGGCCTATCCTGCGGTATTAATTGTACTGGGGCTGGCGCTAGTCTACATTGCTTGATGAATGGCTATTCTTCGTCCTTCGGCGTTCTCTCCTACCTCTCCTGATCTCTCTTTTTCTTGTCTGTCTATATCTATAGTCCTCTACACCATCGGACATTTCCATTTTCTTTAGTCTTTCCTCCATTTACTTTTAATGCTTTAAACTTTTTTTTTTGTACTTTTTGAACATCATCTGCGCCACTTAATTTTAATTTGTGATCTTTTTTTTAATCACTTTATCTTCCGTCCTTTATTTTATCTCTATTAAATTTATAATTTTCTTTATTCCTTTTTAAACTTATCTTTTCTTATATCTTAAATTTTCCATTCGATGCATCCACTGTCGATATTTTAACTCCTTTGTTGACATTTTGATCGAAGCATTCGTTCATCCTTGATATTAATTCAGATCTGAAATCTCTTTACAAACAAAATATATAGGTCTAAATGTTCGATTAAAAAAGAGAGGCAACAGAAAAAGAACGAAATGAAAGGGCCCTGTGCGAATTTAATCCGAATTATGAAGGATTTTATTGCCAAAATTACTTTCGTGTTTGTTTGGTGAATGAACGACACGTTGATTTGCATATAAATTCACAAGAATATTGAAATAACATTGATTGAAAACTTGAATGCCTATGATGACAAACTAACTTTTTTGCTGTTTTATATTAATTCTATTTCTTTCTGTGGCGTAAATTAAATCTTTTTAGCATTCAATCTCTCGGATATTGAAATAAATATTGAAATTGAATTGCTAATAATGTTTATAATTTATTGTAACTTTTTGACATAAACTATTTGGGAACTCAAGGGTGCGTATCAGCAGATGAGCTTCATTTTCACATTTCTTATGATTTAAAAGATTATTTTGATAGAGTTTATAAATAAAACTTTCAACGCGCATTAGTATAATGTAGTAGGGCCTACTTAAAATGCTACATCTGTGGGGGGGGTCGGTGAAGATCTAATAATCCCGCCCAGTTTTGTAATAAACTATAGAGTACGTGATATGAAGTGTTGATAGGTAGGGCCTATAGTTGTATTCTGGCAGGGAGTAACTTTTATAAAATACAAACATATTTAATTGCGGTCAACATTGATAAAATGTTACTATATAATTGGTTTCATTTCATAGGTATTAATATTATCTATGAAACGTAACAGTTACAGATCATGTGGGTCTACTTACGAATATATGAAAATTGATTTAATAACTTTTATAACTGAAAAAAATGCCTTTTATTTAAACCGGATTACACTTCACTATCTCGAAAAGAGAGGTTCATTACTTAGGGGTCACTTGATCGTGTATTTGGAGGGTAAATTATTTAATTATTTGGATGACATGTTTATTACTTAAATATTAGTTGCATATAAAATTGCTCTATTTTCCTTTGTAAAACACAAAAACTCGTGATGGAATAGGTTGGGATTCGAAGCCCATTCGGTTGCACTGAGACATTTTTCCCAAATGCTGTCTCACTCTCCAGCAAATGCGGATACATTTATCTAAATCCTACCTTATTTTACTATAGGCGTAAATATGTGGATAACACAGAGATATAGTAACATGGTGTGCTGATATCCCAGAGGTAGTAAGATTCTGTTCACATATAAATAAATCTCGTGTTAACTTAAAATAAATAATTTATATTCATACAACGTTATAAGAGGTGTAGTAACACTAACCGAGAACACCAGCCAAACCATCAGTCATACGATGCGTCGTGGTTAGGGGGAGGGGGTAATGAAAGTGGCGCGGCTCCTAGAAGAGGAATTAGAGATGAACTCTGTTGTCTTCATAGACAGTTCAACCCTCTGGGCAGGGTGTGCGTGCAGGTGTGGACTACTCTGTTTAAAGTAACCACGCCTTGGATTTTCTAAGAGGCAGCCATTAGATTAGACCTCTCGTATGATGGACAAGGTGCATTCACTTCTAGATAGAGCATTCGTTCCGTACAGGATTACTACACACCTGGGAAAGAAGGAAAACCCGGAAAAGTCAAGGAACTTGGTGTGACGGGGATATATTAGTTACAGGAATTTTCAAACATATATGCAATAATTTTAAAAATCAGAAGTAGAACATAAAGTTTTATTTTTATTATTTTTAGATTAAGAAGGTATTGGAAAACAATGGAAATAACGAGTTTTTACTTTCTATACACACCTCGGAGAGAAAGTATTGTAACCGTCAAAAAATAAAACTCGAGACTTTGATAAATATCGACGTTTCATGACCCCCTGAAACCAAAAAAGTTGTTTTCGCGATTCCGTTTGTCTGTACTTCAATGTAGAGCCGAAACTATATTACCGATTGAGCTCAAACTTGGTATCTGGGGTTTTAATAAGGTTCCCCCGAGGTGTTTCTGGAATTAGACATCCAACCGTAAATTTAAAGGTAGTTGATTGAAGCGCAAAAAGAGAAATCGAATTTCTCAAAATTCACTTTAAGGATTTTGATTAAATTTTGTATATATACACTTTATCATTATAAACAAGATGGCAACTCTTATTTTCTTATGAAAATATCTTTGAGGGTACTTTGCATAGGGTAAATTTCCCATGTTTCATAATTTCTCCGCAAACATTTGGGATACAAAATAACCTATCTTTCAAAATTGTATTACCATTAAAGGTAAAATTCCTTTATTTCAAGTATATTCTTATACACCCAATAATTTCTGAGCTATAAGCTCTTTTTAATTCAGGTCTTTGTAAATGAATTTTATTTTTATGCGTTTTGGTGGACAAAGATGTTTCTCTTTTCTTAATGTTTCTGTAATATTGTTCCTAGTTCATAATGCCATTGAAGTAAATATGGAATGATATGGAATTATACATCCCAATAATTTATTATTTACATATATATTCGAAATTACGATATTATAAATGAGAGCGAGTAGTAATATTTATTTGTGTTAAGCTGTTAAGTTGCAAGGTATGGAGACATCCTTCTACGTCTCTGTTTAAAAAGACAACGCAGTTTTGTGAACAGAAACGCACCTGGATAACCACACCTTCTTACTTTTAGGAAGCTTCGAGAAGGAAATGTCGATTGATATACCCTTTCAGGGTACGCATCTCTTCACTTTCCTTCCTGACGAGGAGCCGTGTAGGTGGAGTCAATGACATCTTAATCTGTGTTCTTTATTTTCATGTGTCGGGAATTATCATGCGTATAACGTAATAGTCGGGCCTTTATTAAAATCTACAACGTGTGAAATATCTAGCAAAAAACAGTTTATCTACTTAAAATAAAAATAAACTATAAAACACTAGAACTTTTAACTTATAAAATAAGACATCGCCCCTTTTTAATTATTATAATACAGAACAGCAAACTTTGATCCAATTCAATCGTTATATCAAATGTCACCCTAATGGTGGCGAACAAACATTAATATATCAGGCTAGCTCTTTAAACGTTACAATTAACAGTGTACATTATTTCATTTATGATCTTTGGTGTAGTGTTTCTACAATAATGTATAGATCTATTATTTCGTTTCACAAATCTAAGAGTTTTTAGCAAATGTATATTTTAAGATAATAGCGATAGAAAGTCTGTGCGTTGCGCCGTACCATTTATTTATTTATATCTTTGCATATCATATTCTGGGGTAGAACAATTTTTTTTTGTCCTGAAAACCCGGTGAAGCCAGGGAATTTCGAAATTTTTAAAAAAAATCTCAACCTCACTAAAAAATACCCATTCCTTGGTTTGATCCCAAATAGGGGATAAAATATTAAGTAGGTTGTCGTCTTCTCTTTGACCTGATAGTCTTAGTTCCTTGATTTAAGGTTGGAGAATCACTGCTAGCCATGCATTTGTTTATGGTTTTTGTTTTAGACTTTGACTTAGTGTCGGGGCATGCGTGAGTGCACTCCAAATTGTTTGTACAACTTACTCGACAAACCTTTAAAGCACAATGTCTCACCGATCAAACCCATGGTTGGTTGGTTAGTTTGGAAATAAAAATGCTAGTGAACCTCATTTGCTTAGGGGCTACAAGATTGTTAAAATATAGATTTTAAAAATTCCTTTGAATTAGAATTGAATGATCCTCAGGGATTCATTTTGGAAGTCCTCTATGGATTAAATCTAGATTTGTAACGTTCCTATGGATTATATGGAATATCCTATTATATTTGACATGGAAGAATTATAATCCTAGTGACTTCACATAAAATAAGTATATATAAATCTATATTTGTCGGGTATTACAAATCTGTATTAAGTGAAGAGCTACAAATATTGTATGTGAAACTATTTTTTAATTAACTACTATACTACTGTATTTAAGATGATAACAAACCAAATCATGGGCAAGCCCTTAAGTTTCCTTGAAACCTCAAACCAAAAAAGGTGTATCGACAAGAAAACTTAATTGTCTAATGACCCATCAAAGCCGCATCTGGGTCAACCCATTACGGATGTATTGTCATTGTTTGCTCAGAAGTGTAAAGAGTAAATAGTTCTTGTGGTCTTGGAAGGTTTGGGTTTACTACCAATAAAAATGTAAACACTACTCAGCTATTTTTTTCTTGTTTGATTACGTTAGTAAACATGGTCTACTAAGGGACTGTCTTATGACTACCGGATAAATATTGCTGTTGGGAGGTTAAAGTTATCTACCAGATAAATGTTATCAGCCACTTTAATGTTTTACGTGTCTTATGAACCGAGTTTATCTGCCAGATGGCTATCTGTAGTATAACTATATTTTTATGCAGAACACGTAAGGCTAGTACTGGTTTTACTGGTGCGAGCATGCGTATAAGCCCTGATGCTACCGCTACAACCTAGCGAGTGGCGAGAACGCTCAACATTTGTTAAGAATTTGCGGCTAAACGAGTGCGAGTAAACAGATGGCGTCACGTGGGCGCAGAAGCTAAGATGTCTTGCAAGTACTAATTTCGGTGTCTGCCAAAATGTGGGCAATAGTTGGGTACAACGTTTACAAAATTTCATTTATTGTACTCACATTTTCATAATTTGTTCTTATATAAACATAACTCTACAAATCGTTTGTCATTTTATATAAAAGTGAATTAAATGTTCCTACTTTATATATAGTTATTGCCCGGGCCTGTGCTCACTAAATACGTGAACCAAGATTTCAACCTAAAAACAGATTCTGATTGGTGAAGACTCTTTAAAAACAACGCGTCACTATGGTAACGAGTATTTTAACTTCCAGATAAAAGTTATCAGGTACTTAAACCTCCCGATAAAAATGTGATAGATAAATACATTTTATCTGGCAGATAAATGCTATATGGCAGTCTTAAGACGCACTTTTAACTTTTCCACCAGATATAAATATTTATCTACAAGATCAATATTTATCCAGAAGTCATAAGACCGGCCTTAAGGGGAATATAAAAAAACATACTCGTCAAACATAGAATACTCTATAACTGTAAGAGTTAACCGTTATTAAAATGAACGTGGAAATTCACAAAAAGTACAATATTTTGCTCAAATAGATTTACAGCGTTTGGGTTTGAACGAGTTCGGAGATTATTGCATTAAGGGGTATCACTTTTAGTACAAACTTGATTATAGAGAGTGTGTTTTCATGCTCTTAGAATAAGCTAGACTGAAGGGTTCGCAAACTTATGTCCCGCGAGACGCATCCAGCCTGCGAAAAATGTTTAATCGTCCCTCTTATCTGCACTACGTTTATATTACTATTCGGTCTGCATTCATATACGCAAACACAATATAATCGTTTAGTTTTACCTTATACATAGCTTTGACTAACCAAAAACACAAAACAATTTTAAACTCAGCAATTTTTCTTAGCCTTTTAAATACTTGATCTTGGTAATTTTTATTCACACAATTTAATGAATGTGGCTTCGAGTATTTCGCTTACCCACGTAAATATCTGAGAAAATATAAGTTTTTAAATATTTTAAATATGCATTAATGATTTTAAACACATATCACATAGCTATTATCCGTGAACACGCGGATAAAACTTAAGGTCCTTATGATCTATTTTACCTGTGTCGGGGAGGTCAGGGGTCGAATTCCAGATGTATGTACAGAAGTTAATTTTTCCTTTATGATCTCCCATATTACCCTAACTCAAATATGGCTACATTTTCTCTAGACTATATATTTCTCATTCCTTATTTCTGTACCTCAGAACCATTGTATCGTAAGTCCAAAAATATCGATTTTCTGGTTTCAGCTGATTATTAGTCAAAATTATATTTTCTATCGAACCACACTATCATATATCTGCTAAAAAATATATTTAT
>CABEEJ010008203.1:0-25371 GCA_901482245.1 Timema douglasi
CTACCAGAAATCTATTATATAGTAGGATATCGGTAAGAAAAAAGACCTTTCAGAGGTAAACTCCTCCCGTGAATGAAGTATACCTTCAATTATTCTCAAGCACGCGCCACCGCGCTGGAGAATTACTCAAGAGCGCGCACGCGCGCTCGTCCTTGCAAGCAAATCAACCGTCCTCCGCCTCTTCCCCTACTCGTTCTTGCATACGGGCCTAAATGTTATCTATGCATATAATTTAATTTACAGTTTTTTTTAAATAGAAGTATATACATCTCATTAGTCATTAATCATTACTAAACAATTTATTGCAAACATAAAAATAAATAGATTATTCTATGTTCTTAAACCTTCTTGAGTCATTTACGGAATATTCCGTCAATTAAAATTTGCTCAAGTGTCATTTACGATAGATTCCACCGCAACTTAGTATGCTTTACGTGTCAAAAACAGAACATTCCTCGATCACTCGTGTTTCTGTGTTACAGAATATTTTATAGATGGCAGCAGGCAACTGGAATGAAAATATGTGACTTATCGTTTCCATATTAAGTAAACAGCACGGCTACCAATAAAGCGATGACAAGAGTGCGAGATATTTGGTCAAATATAAATGCCAGTGAGCTTAGTGATCTTAAAGACTGTGATAATAGTGAAGATGCAAACCCTTTCATAATAACACCAAGCTTTTTGATGTGGATACACTCTAGAGATGGGGTATACAGTGATTTTACGATATCGGTGATTTATACTAGGGATTTTTCACTGTGACTGGCATTCACATTGCCTTGATTGACTGATATATTTTCACTTTCACAGTTTGTTGCTTGGTAGGGGATACCTACCTATATTTGTAAATAGTTATATTATTATTATTATTATTATCCAATAGCCAAGTGTATTTCACCTCTCAACTAAACAAGTAAATATTATATCCATTATGTCTGCAATACAAAAAATCTTCTTTATTGGATTTATAAAGCACACAAAATATAATGATAGAAAAATAAGATTAAAAATACTGTTTGCAACATTGTGTGAATGTTCTGGCTTATGATATAAAACAACTTGTAGAGAAATTGACCAAAAAAGTTACACTTCATAATTAATTGCAAACTTTTATGAAAATTGAAAAAAACAAAAAAAACACATTGCAAGTAAAACCATCATCACACTATAAACATGACAACAATAATAACAGCACACAAAATAAAATTAAAGCAAAAATAGTATTAAAATAATTATTTGAAACATTGATTACATATTTAGGCTAATATAAAACAACACCCTTTGAAAAAATTGGTTTGCAGGGAAACGAGGTTGATAAGGCACAAAATCTCTCTTTGACAATTTCACTCAGGTGTGGATAGTTAAATTTATGTTCTCTCCACCATTTAAGTGGGTTATTATCACGATTTAGTATATCTTCTTTCATATACCGCTGCACTTCTACAAGGGCACTAGATGAAGCTGAACCTCATGGTAATTCTTCAGCTAATGATTTGTCTAGGAAATTTCATACCGACAGCTTTTCGTTTGTACCAGGCACTGAGGGCTTTATATTTCCGGTTTGAGGCATTTCTGTCAAAAGCTTTTTGGCTATGGCATTTGTCATACTCTTTTTTGCATTTTCAGCAGCTTCGGATTTTTAAAAGCAATTGTTTTAAATCGGGGGTCCACGAAAGTGCAAAGTGAAAGAGAATTGCTTTGTTCTAAGATACCTTGTCTATCCTCTAAACCTCTCTTAAGTTCATTAACTACGCTCCTCACTGAATCACAAAAGTCTTTTGTTATTAGCTATGTGCATACGTTGAGAAGTCCATTGGTCATAACAATTGCGAGTGAGGCAGTAGCATAGTTCTCTCCACTAATTAATTGTGTGACATTTTCAAAGGGTTTAAGGACTGTACAGAGCTCATGGGCAACTCGCCACTCCCCTGAAGTGAGCACTGGCAGCTCTCTATCCAAGAGAGCAACATAACTTTTCACTGCTTCCTCTAGCTCACAAAATTGTTGTAACATATAGTATGTTGAGCTCCAATGTGTAGCCACATCTTGTAGCTATTTTTAGGGTGCATGCCTGAATTCTTTTGATATGTTAAAATCTTTTCATTGGCCACGCTACTTCTTTTGAAGTGTGCAACTATTGCCTTGACTTTGACTAATACACCTGTAGTTAACGCAAGACCATCACAAACAACAAGATCTAGTGTGTGTGCAAAACACCCAAAATATTTCCATTTTAGCTCGTCTCTTATGGCCTTTATAATATTAGCTGCATTATCGGACACAGCTAATATAATCTTTTCTTCTAATCCCCACTTTTATACCATTTTTTTATTTCCTGGGCTAGATTGGCACTTGTGTGAGTAACATTTAGAGAAACACATTCCAAAAGAAGTGATTTCTTCTCAAAGTCACTTGAAATGAAGTGAGCAGTTACTGCAATGAAGTTTTCATTGTTTATAGGTCCAACATTCGGTTGTGATGCAAACAGCTTTGACAGTTTCTATTGGTTCTTTAGTGGAATTCTAGCAACTTTCATAAATAGCAGGTACAGTATCATTGTTTTTTAAATAGTATGCCTACTTGGAAGATCATAATTAGGGTTCAACGTATTGACAAAACATTTGAAACTTTTGTCCCCCAATACACTGAATTGTTGCATAGCTACTGTAAGCAATTTCATTAACTATTCATAAATTATCTTCTTGCTATTAATCGTTACTTTTTTAGGAAGAAACTTTAAAATAGAACCTTGCTGTAGTTTTGATGGGTGTACTGTAAATTCTTGGTTACACACAAGGGATTGTGTTAATGTGGTGAAACTATTATTGGTCATCTCTATTGTTGTGTTGGAAGTGGTTTTTTCTCTAATTGGTTCGTCATTTTCAGCTGATGGCGTAATCTGCATAAAAATCACCAAATTATATCTATGATGTGTTAGTGTTAGAATAGTAATCTAAAATATTGAAAGAATTTAAAATAGAATAGAATTAACCATCTTGTAAGCGGACACTTTCTACATCTTAGCATAAAAAAATATTTTTATATTATTTAAAAACACACTAAGCCTGCCTCTGTAGAAGTCACCGGTCTATTTTCATGATGTGGCATGGGCAAAGCCACTGTTGGGTTCCTACTTTGGATGTGCTTTCTCAAATTGCTAACAGAAGTTTTATACGATAGTCTTTTTTACACATATCACACTTTGCAACCTCTCGATCTATTACAGTAAAAAAATTCCACATCTCACTCCTTTTGCGTTTATTGTCATTCCCGCTCATTTAAAATACATATATATATATATATATTTTATTTTTTTTCTACAAAGTACAAATAATGTGTATTCTTGTTCAAATAGAAGTCCAAATTCTCATCACTAAATAATTACTCAGATCATTGCTAAACTAAAATAAATTCACTTTTTGAATCAACAGTGAAAGAACAACAATTACTTGAAGAATGAAGAATATACTTTCGATTCAAAATGTAAATTACCATTTGTTTATTTTGGTTGCGGCTTATCAAAGCAAAGACCTCCACTATTTGCCCCTGCTGGTTACCATATTGTCAATAGATTGAAGTATGAACGTGAAGCTAATATTTAGCTGCTGTCCGAGTAGGCGAGAACTATCGAGGAGTACATTCGAGGAGTATTATCGAGTATGGAGTATTTTCGAGTATTGGGTATTTACTATTTACTCGAATAGTTCCATGAGTATTGGTTGGAATGAAAACTAATTACTCAGGAGTTTGGCGGCTTGCAATGAAATTCGACACTTACTTTCGGCACTGACATTGACAATCAACATACAGCTACATAATCTTCAGATTTTATCTGTGTTTCACATTGCCTGACTAATGGACAGTCAATACAGTACAAAAGTATGAGTTTTAAGAAATTTCATACAATTGAAAAGAGAGAAAGAAAAAAATGTTATTTAATATTTTATAGTGAAATGTTATGTAATTTGGTCAAAATTATTGGTCCAACAAACACTATGTTAAACTTGAGTATCAATATTAAAACTTATTTGACGTACTATGAGAAACTTGTAATTGTGTGATTTATTTAGTGATCTGTTTTACTACAATTAAAATTTATGTGACATTAAAAATGAACATAACACAATGGCGATTGGTTTAGAAAATGTTGTTTAGAATGCAGGTCATTTATTATATTATTGTAGTGTTATTTAATTTTAAATTTCGTACATCTAATAGTAGATGAACTATACATATATTCCATTCACCGTAGGAATTGACTTCTGAAAGGCCTTTTTCCCTACCATAAATCTACTATATAGTAGGATACTGGTAGGAAAAAAGACCTTTAGATTAGACTAGGATGATTAGGATCATCAACACATAGTAAGTATTAATGTTTATTGATATTTATTTCTATTTTGTTACTTATTTTAATTTATTATTTGCAATTTTGAGGATAGGATCACCGAAAAAAAGAATAAAGGATTTTTTTTCATAGCCTACTTTTAAAAATATTCCGATATGTGATTCGTTTAGTAAGTTTGCTTTTCAATTTTGTTCTTAACAAAATACATATTTTGTATTGAAAATGCATGTGAATGAAACATTTAAACCATTAGTCATTTTTGCTTAGCAATCTGATACTGTTTTTGAAAAATGATCTCTACGAGATAAAGGGTTTTATATAGAAATAACATGTAAAACATGCCAGTCAATAAGGTCGATTCTCAATTAGCTGGTAGAAATAAAAAACAAATGAATAACAAGGGCCACGAAGCGTGTATTTACTCTAGTGCCTAGAAGAAGCAATACTCTCTACGTAGCTCGAGTATCTTTTGCCATCCGATGCGAGTATAAAGTATCTCCGATCACTGATATCTCGATCACCGATACTTTTGATATAGAGTTGCTGGGAGTAGCGGTGATCAAATGGTATCGGTGAAAAAATCAAAGTCAGTGATTTATCGCCCATCTCTAATACACTCCCAATAGAATTATTCTTGGCTCTTCTTTGACTGCAAAATGTTAGACCTTTTATGTGAGGAACCTAACCTATATTTTGGCAAACCATGCTGACTTATAATACCACATTATGATTGAAACATTAAAATTCATGTTTTTAGACTTGAGTTTCACACAAGTAAAGTAAAACTTATCTATCTAATAAAACATATATTTTTGTTTTAATTTTGGTTGGAAAAAATTGAGCATGTAAGAATAAAACTTATTATTTCCATCAACACTGGAAGGGTTAAAATTACTAATTATGTATGTGGGCGATGGTGGTGGGCAAAGAAAGGAGCCGTTCCTGAAACAAAACTTTTTTTTTTGTTAATTACAAAACAAAACACTTTTTAAGTATTTTACACTAAGTGAAATTAGGTAATTTAAAATAATCAACCATAAATAATTCTAATGTGTTATCATATACCTAATTAGGCATAACATTTTTAATCAGCAGGCAAACTTCGTTTTTTAGACCGTAGGGCTGAAGCTCGGCTATATTCCCGCCAACCAAACTGTTCATTCTCATTAAAAACACGGCTATGGCTTCTCCAGAATACCCTTGTTTATCGAGGTACTCTTCGTATCTGTAAAAAAAAAAGTCCACATGAAAATTCTGTAACATCGCAATTTACACACATACCTAGTCATGCTGCCCCTTACGGGGTAGACAAGAAATAAGTTCAAAACAACTTCATACTTATTGATCCATTCTAACTTTCTCCATGATACTCTATCCTTTAATACTCCCCTCGCTTCGAGAACATCCATATAGTCATACATGCCTTTTAAGTCTTAAAAGCTTTTAATTTTTCTCTTTTTCAAACATTCTACAACATTTAACCACAAATAATATGGCTCACTCCTTCCTCTTGGCCATTGGATTCACTATCAAACCACAATATTTCATCATCCATTCATTATGGGCAGTCCATATGAGTTTTCAAATATCTCATTTCAACTACATTGGCCTTTCTCTTGGGTTTCTCCTGATATACACACGCTTCACATCCATACATCAAAGTTGCCATAACCACATTTTTATACAGTGCCGTCTTAGTCTGTTTCTATACTACCTCATTCTTACAAATAGTCTGCATACTTAAATACTCTCTGAGATGCATTCACCCGTCTGAGGTGTTAAAAGCTTTTAAAGTGTTAAAGAATGGCAAAGCTGTGATTGTAGATGGGATTACAAGTGAAATACCAACGTGTGGAGGCTAGGTACTTTTTGCCAGATTATTTAAGCCTTTAATGTATGTGCTGGAATTTCAAAAGTCCTAATGATTGGAAGAATGCCGTCATTGTTTTTTAGTACAAAGGTAAAGGCCATAAGAGTGAATGTAAGAATTATTATGCGTGAAAATCTGAGGACAAGATTTGGGGTGTGCAATGCGGTTTCATCCCAGGTAGAGGATGCACGGTCCAGATATTTGCGTTTAAACAAGTGATTGAGGGATGCATGGCAGTAAGGAAGAAAGTACTGTGAATATGATTTGGAGAAAGTGTACGATTGAGTGAATGGAAACATGTTGTGAAATGTTTTGAGAAATCATGGTGTGGATCCATGATTAGTAAATGCAATTATGGCAGTGTATGTTGGAAGTAAAGTGTGCATTAGAGTGGATAGAGTTTAGAGTTGGACGAGTTTGGGTTATGTATCCATGGTTGTTTAATGTATTTTTGGATAAGTGTATGAGGAGTACGTGTGAGGACGCAGTTGGTATGCAAATGGACAATGTGAATGTGAGAGTGATGATATAATTATGCAGATGGTACCATATTAATGGCCGAGAATGAAAATGTTTGAATGTGGTGACAAAAAAAAAAAGGAAGAGATCTTTGTATGAATGTTTCCAAAATTAAAGTGATGTTTTTTTTAAGCCATTTTAACTGTTATGTTTGGAGGTTCACCCATTTATGCTCTTTAGTTTTTAGCCATGTTTTTTTTTAAAATTTCAACCATTATTAGCTCTATATATTTTTTTTTCTCAATTTCAAGTTAATGAAGATCTGAGCTATAATTCCATGCAACCAAAAAATAAAAACCAATTAGACACCAGTTTGAGAAGGAGTTATAAAAGATTGAAGGATGCAATATGGGGATTTTTCCCATTATGTAGCCAAAATTCTGAATATTTGTCATGTTACTCTATTCAGGTACCTATGTAAAGCAGTAGGGTACAAATCTTTCTCAAAGAACAAAAATCTAAAATTTTATTATAAACCTAAATATGATGTCACAAGAGTTAAAAATGATGTTGAATGATCATAAGCATAGGTTAGCCAATGCAAAAATTGTACATAGATCAATAAACTCATTTTTGTTTATAGCTATTTGGTAAAGTCTTTGTTTTTTTATGTCGGCTATTAAAGATTATCATATTTGTAATTATATATAAAATTAAAGTTCTTACTCTTTAATTTTTGAAAATCTCAAATTTGTTTAACTGGGTGGCATCATCATACTCGTCACAATCATCATCTTCTTCATAATTGTTTGTTTATTTTGGCGACTCAAACTCTGATAAATTCAACCTAGGTATTTTGATTGGCTTTCCACGGTTCTCTTCTAAAATTTCTTGCTGCAAATCTTTAAACATATAAGAGACAAACTTATTGGCAATAATTTAAGCCCATTATAACCAACTTAACACTTAGACAACTAACTAAAAGGGACAGTTTCTTTGTCTGACTTAACACACTTTATTAGAAAATATTCAGTATCAATCTAAACCCCAGTTAAATATGTTCCAGTTCTAATGAGCCACTCTAAATTATGTGACGCAAGAAAGTTTGGGCAATAATATGAGCAAGGACTGCAACAAACCATTCACAGTACTAGAAGTGATACTATCGTACTTTTAAAATGGCTTATGATAAGAATTTTGATTTGTTAGATGTGATAAGGTTATTACTTTTATTTACATACTAGCAATCCCGCATGGCGTTGCCTATGACCCACTGTGGTATAAGAATTATATAAGCCCCCCCTCACGATGCCCATATCTCTGAAACACAATTCTAAGCGATATGAAAAATATTTTCTTCAAAAATTTGTTAAAAATAGCATAGTTTAAAATGTTAAAATTCGGCTTCGAAATGAACCCTTCTGTCCGCCTTTGTTAAAAAAATATTCAGATCTCTGCGTGCCATAGATTTGGCTGGCCATTGCACACTAATAAACACACAAACACTTCCTTTATTATTATTATTATTATAATAAACTAAACCTAAAGTTTTTTTGGTTGGATGAAGGTAGACCTGTTCGATTACCTAGAATAATAATAATAATAATAATAATAATAATAATAATAATAATAAAATTGGTTCATGAAACAATAAACTTGAGTATGGATTTGTTTAGCTTAGACCAATTGAAAGTAGTGACTATTGAGCATAACTGTGATTTAAGGTGTGCACAGAAAGAGAGCAGGTTTTCTGTGTCACCTCATTATGAGTGTTTACAGATTGGACCATTCATAGTGAAAGCAGGTTCGCGCTGGTACCCTGCACCGACAAGTTTACCGGAATGAACATTTCATTCTTTTTTATTTTTAGGCGTTGACAAATGTGTTCTTCAAAAGAAATGGCAGATATTGAAAGTTTAAGTGTGTGTGTGTGTATAGATCATTGTATTTAGCGTGTGGCCCGACAATGGTTGATATTTTTTCACTGACCAAGGCAGCTGCCTAAAGGGCTGTCATATTTGTATTCTCAGGTTGCTTGCAGTGTGCCAGTCCACCCTAGTTTCTAAGCCATATTCAAGTTAGCCTGTTCGCACACTAACACTCAATTTTGGTGTGAATCAAAGCTTATTTGGTTAAGTTTTAAGAATTTTACTGAATTTGGTCTTCAAAAGTAAAATTTTATTTTCCAACCTAAAGATTTTTAGCCACAAAGGTAATCAGCACAACATATTATTTTATAAATCATTATAATCCCTACAGTCTGTAGAATAAAATAGTATATTAAAGGTTTAATTTGGTTAATATTTGAAGTTATTTTATAGATCTAAAAAAAATGGCCTACACTTGTACCTGAATGAAACCTACCTAGTGCACTAATGTACCTAGGGCACAAACAAATAATATACTCAGACACTCAGCCTCCAGGTTAAAATGGTTGCGCTCCTTGTGCCGGGGACCACCATTACATCGCGTGTCCATCACATCACCTTTTTCGCAGGGCCATCATGTCGCATTTCCCCACCTCTCTACACACAGCTTACCCTACTCTGACATACAACCAATAGCAATGAAGGGGCGTATATATACAATTACATCGCGTTTTGCTAGGTTCATGTGCATGAGACTCACTTCGGACTCTCTCTATGAAGGTACGGTTGGTTGAAAGGATAGTGTGCCTGACTCTCACTATAAAGGTAAGGCTGGTTGAAAGGATAGTGTGCCTGACTCTCACTATAAAGGTAAAGGCTGGTTGAAAGGATAGTGTGCCTAACTCTGAACTTGAAGGCGGGGTTGATTGAGAGAATAATATAACTAATTCAAAACTTAAATAAACTTCACCATAACTGAGATGCCTAGGCAACTGGATCTACAACACACCTAAAATAAATACACCATAATTTTGTTTTTTACTTCTTTAGAAAAAATTGTCTAGATAAAAAGGTATATTTTTAATTTGTAGTTGATATTCTTATTTCATTATTTCACCTATGCTTTTCGTTGCTCCACAGCAATTTGGATTTACAAAGTCAAGTCTCATAGTTTTTTTAAAGCTAGAAACTAGGGAGGTCAGCTGACTATTCATTCCTATTGGTTGTACGTCAGAGTAGGGTTATCTGTGTGTAGAGAGGTGGGGGAAATGCAACGTGATGGACCTGCAATGTATTTGTACCATAAACACAATGTAATAGACATGCAATGTAATTGTATACACCCCATTTTGACAGCTTGAATCCTTCAACACTAGAGGTTAAGGGGGCAAAGGATAGATACCTTTGCAAGGTCAACTACAAGGTCACTTGCATGCATAGCTCCAGCTGAACATTGAGGGGGAAGATTCAAGGGGTGCTAAAACTATGAAAGCCCTATAAAGGGTTTTAAACTCGTCTAACAATACAGGACTTAACATTACCTTAATGTAATACAGTCAACACCTACTGATAGCATTACTCAAAAACTAATTTTGTCCTTTATTTAGAGAGTTTTTATTTATTTAAACACAATACCAACTATAAAAAGGTTTATCTATACTTCATGTAAAAAATGACAAAACAAGACCTTGGGACTGTGAATAACGTTGGGCTAGTTTGTTTACCATATGATCAGCATTATTATTATTTTGAATTATTTTAAGGATTAATATTAATGCTCACAATCTATATTATTGAATTTTAACTAAGGTTTGTACAGAACCTATCTGCATTGTGGTTAATACTCTAAACCAAAATCGTTTTGATAAAAGTGACTAAGTGGTCTACCCTTTGGTTTCATATTAATGTTTTTTGTCACATTTAATCTTTTGCAACTATTACTGTATTAGCTCAAAAATCAATATGATAATTTTTTTATTTAAAATTATTTCCAACACTTCATTTTTATAACTTCCCTTTCCCAATATTTTGACTCATCCCTGTCCCTCGCCTGTTCTCGTCATGCAGTAAAATTGTCATTCCCTAGTATTTTTAATACAAACTTATTGACATATTTTTTATTATAAGCTATTCCAGCTTAACAGAATCCAACCTTCAAGCTTTCAACAAGTTTTTCCAGAAATGTCAAAACCCCAAAATAGCTTACATTAAAATACTGTACACAATATCTTGATCCATGGACAGATCAGATCCATATTATATTATCTTGGTCCTATTCAAAATATGTAGGCCTACTTAAAATTAGAGATGGATTGAATCCTCTAGTTCTCAAATCCACATTTTCATTTTAACTCTGAAACCTTGAAAACAAATAGGCACATTTATATGGTTTTATTTCTTCAATTAGTCTGATTATGTTCACAAAAAGTAGTTAATTAGTGGCTTGGTTGTTAGAATTGAAATTAAAACTTTCTGTTGAAGGCTTATTAAAAAAAAGTTATTTAGTTAGAGGGACCCGCCTCGGTGGCGTAGTTAACTAACGCATTAGTCGTGTTGAGCTCGACTGCTGAGGACGGGGAGATTGAAGTTCATATCTCGGCCGGGTGAATTGGAGGTTTTTTCCTAAATGGTTTTCCACTCTCCCTCCACGCAAATGCGGGTTCACTTCTTCTAATTCAACCTTCCCAATTCCTAATCCATTAGCGTAATTAGTACTTAAAGCGTATAACCCGAACGGGTAGTAAGATGTGCTAAATAATAATAATAGTTAGAGGGAGGCTAAATCTAGAAACCTTTTTGATCAAGCCTAGTCACAAAGCTCCACAAATATGGTTAGAGAAGCATTCAAAATGAGCTAATATCACATCACATCACAAAATAAATAATAAAACTCAAAATATGGGGATTTTAAGGACAAAGATCCTTGTTGTAATCTTTATACTTCATTTAGGAGTACACAATACTTTGAAATAAAACATATGTATCTGATTAAATAATAGAGTATAGAGCTGAACGTCTGCAGAGTAATTTTCGGCTTACTGGGGCTGTTCCTTTAACATACATTCATAAAACACTGAAGTTATGTTTCAGTGAAAGCTAAAGGGGTGAGGTAAAGTATTTATAGTTATTTTATTAGTAAATTTAATCCGGAGGCCATTTCAGGTACATTATTGATGTTTAAGTCACTATCTATCCCACTTTAAACATCAGTAAATATTCTTGGGAAGGTTGAATTTAGAGGATGGGAACCCGAATTTGTGTGGTAGAAGAGTGGAAAACCATTTAGGGAAAACCACCCCCAGTTTCCCAGTCTATTTTAGAAATATGTACCATAAGTTTGTAAATCGATCCCCCACCTGTTACTTATGTAGATAAACTATAATTCCAGACAAATCATGGTTTGTATAAATTGTGTGGCCAGTCTCAGGCAAAACCATAAAAAAAAATAGTCCTAGAGTTTACCAGATAAAGTCTGGTTCTTATTGGTTTGGCCTGTCCCAGAGAGAACCAGTAAAACTACAGTCTCAGAGTGTTCCAGACAAAGTCTGATTTACATTTGTTTATTTCATCCCAGAGAGAACCAGTAAAAACCACAGTTGCAGACAAAGTCTAGTTTGCCTTGGCTTTTTCCATCCCAAAGAAAATCAGACTAAGGCCCAGTTTCATAGTCAAATTTAGTACGCCTCAAGTGCGGCGCTGCACTAAGTAGATGACGACACCTACCTAAACTCGAATGGAATGGGCCAGTTTCCTATGAGAGAACGGCCCATTCCATTCTGGTTTAGGTAGGTGTCGTCATGTACTTAGTGTAACACCACACTTGAGGCGTACTAAATTTGACTATGAAACTGGGCCTAAGCCACAGACCCGGAGTGTTCCAGACAAATACTTTTTTTGTTCTGTCGTAAAAAGAACCTGGAAATAACCACATAACTGGATCCAGTGGCGGCTCGTGACAAAAAAAAAAGGTGGTGCACAATTTAAATACTCTAAAATATGGTATATTCACTTTTAATATATTGTACCTAGCTATATTCACATATTGTTTTACTTAGGCTAATATTTCACAGAAGTACGGGGGTTTGTGAAAGAATATTGGATTCGACTTTTAAAAGAAAAATCCATATTATACAATTACAAAATTTTTACGGTAAAAATATTGACAGCTAAAAAATATACCAAATTTTTAGTCAATTACTGACATTCTAGTTGTTATATACAGTAGATTACAAATCAACATTAATTAAAAAAAAATTTGAACAGACCTATATTATTACAATCTTTTACTTTGTTGGTGCAATCATAAATAATTACACACCTTAGAATAAAACAATCACATAATAAATTAAAACATTATTTACAAAACACCCAACAATTTAATCTTAAGTGCCTCAAGCTACTTTAACTAAAAATTCCATTCTTCTTTCTTTAGATTTTGCGAATTTCTCAATGACTCTAGAGTTCAAGTCTGAAATGTTCATAACAAAGTTTCTCTCGACAGACAGCATGGCAAAGGCTGACAACCTTTCCTGGTGCATGCTATTTCTTAAAAATGTTTTGACATGTTTTAGTGTAAAAAAACATCTTTCTGCTTCTGCTGTTGTCATAGGGATTGTTATAATAATATTTAAAAGTTTAAAGCCTTCTTCAAAAATTTCACTTAAATTGTTTTCATTTATAAATGAGAACAGAGTTAAAGCGTCAGCTATATTTCGAAATTCATCCCTGACATAAATTGTATTTAGCTCTGCGTAGGTTTTTTTTTTAATCCAAAAAGGGTATAAATTTATTATGAGTTCTAAATAGTTATCAGGAAACAACTTGCAGCAAACTTTTCTGGCAAAAACAAATTTACAGCAACAAGGTGACCAGTAAAGCTGAATCTGTCATTTGCTTGACAGATGATGAAGTCGCAAACATCTATTACAAGTGTGGCTCTCATTTCGTCTCCGCTTTATTTTATTTTCATCAAGATCATCAGTTATATAATTTTCATTTCTTATTTTGTAAATTTCCTCTAAGAAACAATCTATTTTGTTTTTTACAAACGCTGGATCAGTTTCCTTTTTTTGCAACTGGTTATACAATATATCCACATGAGGCATTATTTTATGAAAAAAAAGTTAGGAAAAATATAGAAACATCATCCTCTAATGTTTTCTTCAGACCAGACGCTTGTTCAATTGTAGCTTTATGTTTAATGTCATTTCTCGTTTCTATTGTATCCATGCACTTAATAAGTTCTTCTCTGTATTCGCAAATTGTGTTTACTGTTCGAAAATGAAAGTTCCATCTTGTAGGTGCTGATCGTGGTAAACGTTTACCCACAACTTCATCTAAAATCACTGTTTTCTAAGGGGAATTAGAAAAAAATGTACAAAATCCTTCTAAACTGGCAAAAAATATACGGACATTGCGATTAATCGAAGCTGCATTTGACATTATTAAATTTAGTTGATGTGCATGACAGTGAACATAAGCAGTGTTAGGATAACTCTGATTTATTTTAGTCTGAACACCATTGAGAGATCCACTCATAACTGAAGCACCATCATATGCTATTAACTTATGAGACTCTTTCTCTACATGTTGATCTATTTCCTCTTTGAAACAATTTGACAAAGATGCAGCATCATGAAATGGGGGGTTTACATAGTTCCAAAATCTTTCCACTGGTTTTCCGTTTACTATATACCGATAAATTATGATCATTTGAAAAGTAGCAGAGACATCAGTTGTTTCGTCGGCTATAGCAGCCAAAAACTGGCATTATTAATTTCTTTTGAAATTTCTTCATGGCAAATATCCAGCATGCATTGAAGTATTTCATTCTGAATTGAACTAGAGGTGCCTTTAAAAACTGTAGACTTTTCTAAATGCCCTTTCAAAGCATCATCCAACTCCGCACTGAAATTGACAAGTCCAAGAAATATTCCAGGGTTAGAAGATGAATCAGTTTCGTCATGACCTATAAGGACCAGTTCGAAAGCACCACAGAATCTAATACAGTTTAGGATAATATTTAAAACCTACCTGTTGTTAATCTTTTTTTTATTGTGAAGCTCGATAGCTCTTCTGTAGCCAGAATCTAATTGTGATCGTATATTGGTCTTGCCAAGTACAGCTAAATCTAAAGAATTGTTCTAGTGTAACAATTATATTTCATGCTTTTTAATTTGCTCACTTAAATGGTTCAAATCAGTCATACCTAAATTCGTCCAAGATAAGTCACCACCAAAGAATAAACACGAAAAGCAGAACAAAGCATTTTTTACATTACAACCACATAGCCATGGATGCTTTTTGTAAGTTTCTATGTTACATTTTCTAGTAAACTCTTGATTTTTAGTTTTTGTTAGTTTTTCTAGAACAATATTTGGTGTCGGTCTACCAAGTTTTTTAATTTCTAATTTTTCTTCTTGAGTATACAAAGGCTGTGTCTGAATAGTCTGTCCAAGGGCCCTTGAAAGCCATGTGCACTTTAAAGTTGCAATGGCATCGGCTTAAAGGCCGGAAGTGATTTTGATAGTGTCTGAATTCTCTTAATTTGTACATTTGCACCCCTTATTGCGCACTTTACTAAGAGGCACATACGACTTGCCCTTTATCGCTCACTTTAGTTAAACTAGCTTTTTATATTGAATGAAAGTATTACATTTTTTTGTGAAAATGGAATAAAACATTCACATAATGTTAATAAAACTAGTACCGTATGGTTTGTTATTTGTTTATATACATGATGTTAATCAATTAAATTTCTCTTTCTAGTGGGAATAATATTTCTCAAAAGGAAATTTATTTACGATTTAAGGCCCAGACACAGACTCCGTATCCGTAGGTCCGTGGTCCGTGCTCCTGGTCCATAAGAAATTCTACTCGTGATTACAGTCTCAATATTCGTAATCACGTGACCGTTTCAAACAATGAGATAGTAAGAGACTTCATCCAATCAAAAAATTCGAAAGAAAATAGTCTACATCACGGAGCATGCGTCAAGCAGTCAGCTGATCAAATAAACCAAACACAACTTTGTTGAGAAAACTTCTAGTATTTATATTAAAATATAGGTTAGGAACAATCACAAGAAATATATTTATAACTTTATTTTAACTATAAAACTTAAAATAATAAGTGTTTGCAATATTCTGAAAATGCTAAACAGGTATAGGCCTACTAACATTTTGGATGAAAAATCACAAGTATCCATAATTTATCAATTACCAAAAATTAAATGACGTTAGTAAATGGAGTATAAACCAAATAATAGGGGTGTTGAACCTACAAAAGCAAAGCTAATATTTCTGAGAACTTGGTATTTCTCAGAAAACACTTTCCTAGAAGCCGCTCTTCCCGGGGTGTTTAGATTTTTAGAAAAATGTTTCTGAAATAGGTCCCCGTTTAGCTATCTTTTCATTTTGTATATGTTTCCATAGCGACGAATTCTATCACTACTATTCTTTCTTTATTTCAACGCACATGCGCATATTTACTCGGCTGTGATTTGTAGTCCGTATAAACGAGTCCATAGAAAGTTAAAGTTGGGCAACTTCTACGGAGTAAGGACTCTGTGGCCAGAGCAATCTGATATTGTAGCATCGATTTCTTACGAACTACAGACCACGGACCTACGGATACGGAGTCTGTGTCAGGGCCTTTAAATAAAATATACGTATATTTATACACAACTTACGTATATATATATATATATATATATACACAATATACTTATATATTTAACAATTTCTCTACATATTCAAAAATGTTTGACATGCTCACTGGTATCCCTGCATACATCGCGCTCCTTTTCGTGCGTTGCTATAATTTCTTTGTTTATTCAGCAGTCAATCATTCTGGTAAAATGTTTCAAAACAAGAGATGAACATGTACCTTAAGTAATTTATTTTGGAATTCCTATAGGCCTATTTATTTACCTGGCAATACTTTTACATGGGTGTATCCGAATAGTCAAGTACACTTGACTTGATGCAGCCTTGATAATTTTACATTTCTCGCGGTTTTCATAGTGAAGAGGTGGAAGGCATGTTAAAGTAAAAATTGTATTTTGTAAGTGGTGTAACGTTATTTGCCACCCTACCGTGTATTTCCTTATATTTTCTACTTTTTTGTGAATAGTTTCCAATTTATATTCGTGTGAAATTAAGCACTTCAAAGTTCGGCCGCTGTATTGCCTGACAAATAATACTATTTACATCCATTTAATAAAAATAAAAGGACTGAAGGAACAATGTGTAACATTGTTTTAAATAATTTAAATAAGGAATTTTGACGTAAGGAAGAACACTTGCCTTTTATTAAACATATTAATTATCCTTCTAAGAAGATTGTTGACTCTTATTTATTTTCAATGTTAAAATAAACATTTTAACTCTTTATGAAAAAACATTGTTCACATTCATTGGCATATATTTCAATATTTATATTAAACCTGCATTGTATTTGATTTTTTTTTATCTCTAGTCCCTAGCCAAAATTTTATCTTTCTTTTGTTTTAATATATTAGTTTCCTCTTTGGGCTTGGAAGTAAAGAATAGAACATTTTTAAATTTGATTTTGGGAAGACTTTCTGGAGGAGACTGGGTCTTCTTCCTCGGTGTTGGTCTAACATGGAGCCAAATCTACGGAACTCTTAATTTATTTTTAAAGTGAATTAATGGGTGTAAAGTAAAGTGCAAGTAGCAAATGGAAAGCTAAGTGTATGTGCAAGAACTAGACTGTTTATTTTTGTTTAAATTGTCGGAAAAATTAGCATTACTAAAGTGAAACAAATTTCTGAAGTTGGTGTTGTTTCAATATGGACTAATTCATTGGTGAGGTCAAACCAACTCTTCAACTTTAAATTCATATATTAAAAAAAAATAAAAAATCAGAATTCATGTAAGAACTTTCAGAAAGATTATCTAATGCAGAGAATTAATTACCATTTTATTTTATGTCTAAATATACATTTTTTTTGTTTCTCTTCCTTTTTGTTTCAACAATACTATTTTATTTTGTCAAATTAGAATTATAACTATCCGGAATTCCATAGGTAGGATTGGGATGTGATTAAAAAGGAAACAATAAATCCACAAAAGTTCCAATAATTGTTATTTTATACATTCATTTTTTTATTGTAGTCTAAATTACTACATTTTTATTTCAACAATCCATTTTTATTTAAATTGCTCATGTTTTATTTTAAGTGATCCCCAGCGGCCTCGAGTATTGAGAGTCGTCGTACCACTGTCTGAATTAGCCGAGGTAAATGTTCTTTTTATTATTACTATTTTTCTCCTAGACCCTGGGAGTGGCGCCCAACAAAAAAGCACAAATTTTATTCATCTTAACGTTATGTAAACAAGATTCGGAAGACACTGATACTAGACCAGAAAACTATAATAATTTATATAATAAACATTTTTGGTTATAGCATCACAGTGGTGAGTGACATAACGAATGTTACAAGAAGTGTTATGATGAATCAATAAACAAATAAACTAGAAGCGCTGACCTTAAAAGGAGGTGTCAGCATTCCATAGCTAGTAGCCCGGCTGGTGGCCCAGTTAAAATGGGCAGGATCATACCCCTTGTGGTTGACTGCAGAAACTCGTAAGCTGGGAGGTCATGGTGACTTTCACGGGGCCACATGGGCTAAGTCATTGAGTTCACCAAGTATCAGTCGGAACTGCCACTCGAGCCCATGGAACAAGTTCAACGACCATGCAGGGACCGTCTAGCAGTCAGATAGGCCATTAATTAAATCTCATAACACCTAGCAACACCTCTTTCAGTCAATCGCTTCTCTATATTCACTAAGTTATTCATTTTAGTTTCACCTTTGACATCACATTATTTTGTGATAATATAGTAGTTTTAATAAACATTTAAAAGTCAAGTCTAACGTCAATCACGAACCCACTCGATTAATTATATCACCCCTCTTTATCCTCAGCCAAAGACATCCTGAAAGATCTCCAAGCCCCCACAGTGTAACATACTCGTACAGAAACGGGGGTGTCAGAAGTGGCAATCTAAGTTTCTTTTTTCAAAAACTATACTACTATCACAAGAGGCTTTTCGGGAGTGAAAGACTGTGTAGGGCAACCATTGGTACATGTTAGAGGAATGAGAACGCTGCACCAGGACTAAGCGAAGAGGAGGTACAATTCATCAGTGGTGCATCAAAAGTTGCAGAGAGGAGCTGTGGAGAACGAAGGTAGGTTATTCTTAGACACAATTACCATGACTTTATTTGAAGGTATGGGGGTGAAGGTAAACCTATAAACTGCCATTAACCAACTAGCAGGAGAGCTGGATAGGGTAACAATAGAGAATATTAGGTTAAAAGTGGCTCAGAAGAATAAGCATGAAAACAAACCAATACAAGTGGTTAGGAATTTCACATTATTACCGACTATTCCAGTGTTCCATTGGAAAGCAGAATACACTATCTTAGTGTTTTTTTGAGAAGACAGGTCAAGCATCAATAATATCTGGATGGACAGGTGTAAAGCTAAGGGCAATAACTAAAGTACGGTTAGGAGGAGAGGCTTTGAAGTTTCTATTTCAGATCCGAGCTGTATAGAAATAAATAATTTTGAGGGATTTAAAAGAGCCTTGGTAGAAAGGTTCAGGAAGAAGCAAACAAGCCGGTTTTTTTTAGGGAACAGCTGACTAAAATTAGGCACTTTAGAGGATAAAGTGTGGAATGATTTGTGGACAGGATTAAGAAAATTAATGTTAATACGTATGAATTAGGGGATGATCCAGTCCTGAATGAAGTAATTTAATTCGAGGCTGACCAGAGAGCCTTAGATTCATTTTAAATATACTTATGGTAGAAACAGGTAAATTTACCATACTAGCAAAATTTAAGACGCTTAGAGAAGCAGTAGAAAGGGCAATAGACGTTGTGGAAAGTGATCATAGACCTAAAAAAAAGGGAGGAAAACAGACACACAAGAATTTTCTTTATATATTAAGGGAAGCCTTGTTTAAAATGCAGGCAGCAAGGTCATGTAATGTGAGATTGCAGTTATAGCAATGGGAGACAACACTCAACAACAACGGAGAGAAAGCTATGTTTTAGATGCGTTAGCTTAGGGCATCTAGCGATACAGTGTTTTTGGAAAGTTATCTATCACCCAAACGAGAAAGGGATCGTAGAAGCTACGAACTACGGTCCTCAACGAGAATTGTCCCCACAGTGTCAATAGAAGAGCAAGAGGGCACTAGTGAATTAGTGTCAGCGTGTATTTTTTAAGGGAGAAAAAGTGATTACTTGTAGGTAGTGGGGTACAAGTTTCGGTAATGTGGCAGAATAGTGGGGAATCCATGGAGTTTTCGAAACCGAGAGTTGAGATTTCAGGTTTATCAGGTCATAAAATGCATGACTTGGGAGAAGTTATGGTAGATCTAGTGATAAGTAAGAAGGCCTACAGGGTCACATTTCAGGGGGTGAAATGTCATACCGATGCAAGTTAGGAAGGCATAATATTAGGCCTAGATTACCTTACATAAAGCTTAGCAATAATATATTTTTAATAAGGAGACAAGCAGGACAAGAATAGCTGAAAGGTAATAATCAACCCTGTCTGAGATAGGTGGAATTTTCGGCCCCATTATTCTAAAACTGTTGCTGAGCTTCTGTGCCCAGGCACAAGAAAGGTTCTAACTGTCGTGTTGGTAGTACCAAAGAAACATGGAGGTTTGAGTGGCTGGAGGGTAAGTAGGAACCTATCCAGTAGCATTTCTAAAGGTAAATTGTGGGACCTATTCAAGTACTGTGCAGTGTAGACACAAGATTGCCCAGAGATACCTGGAAGGTAGAAATGGCCAAGGGGGTATAAGGGTTGAATATCCAGGAAACACAAAATAGCCGAGTTCCATCTGATAGGTGAAGGTGACATCATAGAAGAGAAATAAAATACAACAACGGAGGGGAATGTGCGGAGAGTGAATCGAAGACTCACAGTTCGAAGGGAAACCACAAGGAGGTAGAAAAACCATATGTATAAAGAGAACCTCTAGGGAAGATATTATTTTCGGTGAAAAATAGAGACATCAGACCACTTCACTAAAATAAGAAAATTAGGTAATTTTAGGGGAAGAACGAGCTATTTTTTTTTATAACAAAGCATAAACCACTGACGACTAGAATCAAAGCTAGGTTTAGGGTGAAGTGTAAAGCACAGGAAGTTAGAAGCAGACTAAAGAATATGAGGAAAAAATACTAGAGAATTACACGATTACAGATGAACTTTTAAGGAGAGGATGAACGGACTGAACTACAAAGACGAAAACTACAAGACTGAAACTACGAGGATTATGCATACAAACAACACGATAAGAAAGCGCAACCAACTATGTAACATGTCGGGGATCGGATCAATTTGACGAAGACAACTGCGAGGAAGAATCAGGTTAGGAAATTCCTAACAAAGTTTAGCGGCCCTGATCAAATCCTTGAGGTCCTGAGTAAGGCTACGGTAAGAATCCAGCTTCCTTATAGCTCAATGGTAGTTAATGTGCCTAGGAATCCTAGCCCAGTTCTGTTCACAGATATAGAAGCACGACCACGAAGGATACCAAGGAAGACACATATTAATCAGGATGTTGATAAGAAACAGAAGAGGTCCATCCTTCGTACCCCACCGGTTACAACCCCAACTCATAAATTGAGATCTAGCCCTGAGTTGCCCACACACTCGTATGAGCTAAAACCGTATCATCAGATAGTAAAGTCTTTCTTTCCCTGAGAGAGTAGGAGAGAAAGAAAAGTGCAAGTTCAACGAAACGTCACGAGTGTGTTTCGTTCACAGCAACCAGAGTTAGAGAATGCTCTAATCAGCTAAAAGAAGTTAGACAGAGAGGGTAAAAAAGATACTATATTTTAAATGTTATGTTCATTGTTGTGTAACAGGAAGAGTTTTATTTTTGTAATCTGGCTTATATTATTGTTGTGTCAATATGGTAATTATTGTGTTATTGTTGTATTGTGTGTATTAGCTATGGTTCTAGGAGGATTAATTTTAGTACTATTTTGGTTGGGTAAGTGGGCTCAACCCCAAACTGAACCAAATGTTCAACCCTAACCCGAGCGAATTGTTCAACCAAAGATTCAGGGATAGCATTTGAATATGTAAGAGAAATTGCTATGTCAGAAAATGGTTTTCAAATTTGTTTATGTCCATTGGTAATACTGGGCCATGTAAAAGAAAGATAAGGGTCTTAAAAGAGTCCTGTTATTAAAAGGATAGCAGCATGTTGGTTATATGTGTTACCAGAGGATACTAAGGTCACCTCTTTTTGTAAACAAAGTGTAAGTCCCACTCCTTCGATAAGCAACATTGGTAGGAAGACGTTTTAAATTCCTGGCCATTCAACAGGGTAGGTTAAAGGTTAAGAACCAGTGGAATGTCATGCTATTTCCAGTGTTTACCAATGGAATTTGGCGTGAGGATAATAACTTTTCTCATTTGGGGTACTCTACCCATTTACAGGATGAATTGGACAATTACATAATTTCTAGTAGTTCCACAGTAGACATCGATAAATTGATTAGCCAAGTTAAAACAAAAATGGCAGAAAGACATATTAACCATATACTGATTGCTAGTTATGTCATGCCGAGTGTGGTAATTTTGTTTGTTATTATAGCCTAACTGTATATGTTCAGGAAGGTAAATAAGAGATGCCAGGGACAGAAAGTTGACCCAGCTAGTTTCAGCGTGAAATCAGTAGTAATAAATCGATTTTATCCGATCGACCGGAAATGAGATTATTGGAGGGTGTGACTAAGTTAGAGGAATTTAAATAATGTATTACCTGGAGTACTTGACGTATGACAGTGACGTCACAAGAGAAGGACGTCTACTAATTGAATAAATCAAGTTTGAATGAATTATTATATTATGTGACGTCATAAGAGTGTGACGTTATGATTAACGGTAAGAGTAGTACCTAGAGACAGTAGATTAACTTGAGTGTACACTCTACGTCCACGACAAACGGTACACCTGTGACCGTGGTGTTTGAGAGGTGGTACATATGTAACCATGACATTTGGTGAATGGTAGACTTGTGACCGTGGCGTTCAGGTGGTGATTCCGCAAGAGGGGGAATTATGAGGAAAAGAGGTGAGGGGAAAACTGCACTTGGGGCGTGTAAATAGCTCTAAGTGGTGTCAAATGGGACGTATGGAAAACGGTATTGTGACCATGCCATCTGGGTGGCGGCCATCGTTTGCTTACATTTTTATCCCGAAAGTTCGATTTGCGTCCGTGACGTATGTAATAGTGGTAATATGGACATGGCGTCTGGGTGGTGGTCGTAGTTTGCTTACATTTCTATCTAAGGTTACTGACCTTGTTTTATATTTACTAAGTTATGTTTTTAAAAAGGCATTCATGTTTGTCTTAGAGAGGTCAACATGTATCCAAAACATATATTAAAAACAATATTAATCCTAAGAACCGGGATAGGTTGTCGCAAATGTGGGTACTTCCTTAGGTTATCGCAGATGCGGGCACACCTTCAATTTCAGTTTGAATCCCGGTTAGGTTATCCTCCCTAAATATTATATATAAATTATTCGTCGTTAGATAGGCAAAGTTGTATTTCGTTAATCCAAGGTCCGAATTAGTGTATATACATGAATTAAGGGGTTATTGACGCCTTATACCACTCGACCAACGAGGCATGTAATAAATCGTAATTTTATTTAGTGTATGATAAATTTCAGTAGGTATATTAATAAGTTTTTAATATCGATATTGAGTGATGTTGTTTTCTGTTCTCCCTCTAGGTTAATGCGGGTACGTTCCCACTAAAATATTGTATTTTTCTCTGTTATACAGTATAACATATACTTTTATTAATCAAATGATCTTATGTACCTTGTACCTTGATCAATAATAATAATAAGTTGTAAATTATTTGCTCAGTATTTTTAGACACAAAAAAATTGAATTAGAAAAACATACTTTTCAGGACTACCAAAAGATAAAATAACCTTACCTATATTATTAGCTAAACACAGCCAGTGAACGAATATTTGTTTAACACTTATTTTGAAATTATACTGTTTTTGAGACAGTGTGATACAGTAGCTTAATGTTTTATATCAATTATTCAATGTTTGATATTAAGATCTGAATGAAAGTATATACATGAATTATTTCAAGTTAAGTTAAGTAAAAGGAAAAGTATAAATAAAAATCCAAGAAAGGTTTATCACAATTCATTCTATTAAATCTAGTCATTTATATATTTGCGTTTCGTGCACATTTACATTTGGGGAAAAAAAAATATTTAAAAATAATAAATCAATGGTACGGAGCCGCGCACCGACTTTCTCACTCGATTGTTTAAAAAACTTTTAATATAAGTGAATCGAAATAATAGACACTAGCAAATCCGAGCAAATGTGCGCTATAGGCCTACCTGCGTAAAACATTTTTACTACCAGTTTTAAATTTTATAATTTTGTTTTTAAGGAATTAAAGTTCGCATTTGTATATTTGGACCAATAAAAAGGCTGATAATGGGTCCACAATGGTCAACACTTTGTTTTAAAATTTTGACCTCTGGTAAAAAATTTAGACATTTTATTAGGTGTTGCACATCTTATGGTTATCACATCGCTATTAAATTACTCATTTATACATTTTTAGCAATAAAATAGGTAAATATTGGCTATTAAGTCGAAAACGATAAAGATAGATCATTGCTGTACAAAAATTTCCCTTAAGTTAAAAGAAAAAGAACGTCAAATTTTTGAGACTTTCTTATTTACTAACTCTGTGGCATTAGATAATTATTGCGTTAAAATTTAAGTAGTATCTCTGTACAACTAAAGTTCACAAAATTGTATTAATATATAGTACAGTATTTCAGAACCTATTGATTTTTTAAAGATAGATTTTCAATAAAACGTTATAATTTTTAATTGTAATACAATTTTACAATGATAAGTTATTTAAAATATGAAATAGATGCGGGGATACGGAAATTTCCGCTTCTGTAAAGTACCTTAAATCCATGTTCAGGGGAAAATTATTATAGCAATTTTATTTATAATCTTAATCAACGCCTAGATATGAGTTTAATAAAAATCGTTAGTGCCAATTTTGAGAACATCGGTTTTTTTCTCTTTTCTCCCTTTATTAAACTACTATTGATTTAAGGGTTAAACAGACACACAGCCGGATGGCATTGCAAAAACCACATTTTAGGGTTCAGGCGTTCATGAAACGTAGACATCCATCAACATCTCTGTTTTTTTTAACGCTCGCAATAATTTACCTTTAGCGTTCGAAAGGTTTAAAATTACATATACAGTTGAATATGGTTATAATGAACCTCTATGGGCTCAGATATTTAGTTCCCTATATCCGAAGTTCTCTAAACCATATATTTTTTTAAATATGAAACAATTGGGCTAGTGACAAAACAAAATACTAGCTCAAATACAATCTCTCTTTATTGAAATCTATTAATTAATCTTAAAAAATTCTGTCATATACTGATATTTATTGTACTTTGTTTTAATTAATATTTTTCCCATATCCTTCTCTAGAGTCTGTGAACTTTCCATACTTGATTCCACACTATCCATACATTAAAAAAATAAACAAAGTAGAAAAGTCTATTTTTTTTAGTTTCGTGCACCCTCTCGAAGAAAGGGATTAATGAAAACCGTATTATTACTAAATGCGCACACATTCTCATTCACTCTCCTGTAACTCCTGTTGTATTATTACAAACCAGAAGACTGTCATTCACTGTCCTGTAACTCCAGTTGTATTAATACAACTCAGAAG
>CABEEJ010008204.1:0-12889 GCA_901482245.1 Timema douglasi
CTACCTTCAAGAGTAAGAACCGCTACCTCCAAGAGTAATTATCACTACCTCCAAGAGTAATCACCACTACCTCCAAGAGTAATCACCCCTACCTCCAAGAGTAATTATCACTACCTCCAAGAGTAATTATCACTACCTTCAAGAGTAAGAACCGCTACCTCCAAGATTAGGAATCACTACCTCCAAGAGTAATCACCACTACCTCCAAGAGTAATCACCACTACCTCCAAGAGTAATCACCACTATCTCCAAGAGTAATCACCACTACCTCCAAGAGTAATCACCCCTACCTCCAAGAGTGATGAATTTTCAATAAAATCAATCAAGGTTTGAAGGTCACGTAAGTTGAGAAATTCAAACGACCACTTTATTTTTATTTTATTTCTCTCCACGGGGATTTTTTTGGTAAATGGTTTCCCAGTAAATTGCGGTAATTCTCTTCACCTCTGCAGACAAAACGACCCTAGCCTTGCGTGAGAACCGATGTGCTCTAGAAAGAAAGAAAATCCTCCCACTACATTAGTTTCTGGCTATTTCAATCCCGCGGTAGAACGGCCAGGGGATCATAACTTTAGATCGGGAACTTGAAAAAAGATAGAGAGAAAGAGAGACTTGAAGATAATCACATTTCTAAATAAGTTGGCCACGAACCTGGGCTTGTAATGGCTTGATGAAAGTGCAAGGGCTCACTAGAACGGCATGCGAACAAATAAATACAGTCCAATTTTCATAGGCAGATCAGATATAAAAGCTACTAGATATACTTTTACGTATTCATAAGTCAAGTCATTTAATCTGCAGCTGTCATTTTGATAGGTATTATCAATCTATCTATGTATGTAGATATTATTTGACGTATTTAAAGTGCACCTTTTAAAACGCCTGATTATATCAGCACACGACTTATAAACAAGATTAAATATATAGCAAACACAACAACCAGTCTCCCGACCGTTAGTTCATCACTGTGATAGAGGAAGCTCAAATCCACTTATGATCAATTTTCTGGCCATGCCGAGAATTGAACACGGGACCTTTAAATAAGTATGTATACAGGCTACCTACAGTTGCCCCATAGCTTCTTTAGTGCTGACTGACAGCTCACAGCTGACTTCTGACAGTCAACATTTAAGTATATACCTAAATTTTGACTGTTAAAAGTGACATATGCTAAACACATGTTGTTGCAGATCATCTGGTTCGGCGTAGGGATACGTAATTTGGTCTGGTAACTTTTTAAAGCTATCAATTTTCAGCTGTGAGCTGTCAGTCAGCACCAAAGAAGCTATGGGGCAACTGTACTAATCTAATGTGTCAGACATTAAGGTGGGATGGAAGGGGACGCGGTAATAGGCCAGGAATTTGGCAGTTTATATAGCAAACATTTTTTTTTGGTCTAAAATAAATAAAATATTTCTCCAGCAGAGACATCGAGTTTAATTTTCTTCACATGATGACCACATCAGTTGTTGAATATCAGTTCTGTTTAGAGCATAGCGGTATTGGATGAGAAAGATTTCGAATGAAGAGAAAAAGTTATTAAATTCCAGGACACCGTTGACAGATGGATATTCAACAATACTGTTGAGGTAACATGCGAAGAAAATTAAATTATATGGTTTTCTGGAGCAATATTTTATTTATTTTGGCAAAAAAAAGTTTTGCCATAAAAATTTCAAAAACACTGTATTTTCCTCACATCCATCCATCGCGCCTTAATACATATAAAAAATCCCGGACATAGTTTCCAGTTTTAATCACTCATAAAGATTAAGTATTGTAATTGTGAAAATTTTCGACCTCGAAATTATGATGGATATTTACGTTGTATGTGCCCATGAATTTTACCCTTTCTTTTCGTCCTAATATCTGTCTACCCGTATCTGGAAATACGGCCGAAATGGTTTGATGAATTTCATTTAAACTAGATATTTATATATTATATGGTGACATCTCATGGCCATATTAAAAGCTTGATTCTTGCCTTTAAATTAAGGATAATTTGCTGATGACTCGATTTTGAAAAATTGAATTATTTCAAAAATGGCTTTAATAATTATTTTTACAAGTGGAGTGTGTTTTATGTGACCGATATAAATGTATTTTAATGTTCATAGAAAAATTATTTTAGGTTAATTTAACTTATGTTATCTAAGCATAACTTTCCTTAATTTAAATTAATCCAACCTGACTTGATTTAATCTAATCAATTTCACCTAAACTAAATTAACTTAAATTAGTGAACTTAACCCTAAGATAACTAAACATAGTTAGATTAACTTTATCAATCCATATAGAAGCATCCGTTATCAACGGCCGTGTTGACATTTGAGCAAAAGTGCTATTTAAATAATCGACTTTTAAATAATAAAAGGTGTTTAAATTTTGCACTGGAAGAACACTTTGTACACTCACATACAATGCAACTTTTAATTATTATATTTTTAATATAAACACCTTTTATCACCACGTATTACTTACTACCTGATCAGGTTATACGCTAATGAGCTAGGGATGAGGAATATTGAATTTAAAGGAAATGTACCCGTATTTGCGTGAGGGGAGAGTGGGAAAAACATATTTGTAAAACCACCCTCAGTACACCCGACCAGGATTTGAATCTCAATCTCCCTGTTTTCGGCAGTCTAGTCCAACACTAGCGTGACTCCTTAGACCATGCAGCAATTGAAGTTGGTTAAAAACTTGTTCATATTTTCTAACTAATAAATTCCTTCCCATTCTTTATCCCCTTCTCTCTCTCTCTCTCTCTCTCTCTCTCTCTAAGCCTACCCTTCCACCCTCAAAATAAAGGCCTAGTTTCACCTCTAATCACGAGCTAAGCGAATAAAAATTATCTTTTTATTTTCCCATAATTATTATTATTATTAGAACACCAATTTCAAAACTTGAGGAAGATTATTTAAAAAACACACACGCAAATAACGAGGGTAGCTAAGTTACACGGAAGTTACTGATTGAGTTAACTTACATCTTTAAATACACATCGGTGGTCACATGGCTTAAAGCGTCACTTTTAATAATAGATTGGATTGTTGACGACCGGGATATTGGGGTTTAAATCCCGGTTGGGTGTATTAAAGTGTTTTTTCTCTTAGTAGTGTCCAACCTTCCTTCCAGGCAAATGCTGGAATATGTCACCTACATTATACCATCCTCATGTATACCCCATCAATGTAAATATAGGAATAACCTGGACGGGTAGTAAGGAGCAGTGACAAAAAACAAACAATAACCATTCAAAGAGATAAAAAGGTAGACGAAACCTTGCGGTGTCTAAAGTTAGTTTGTTGAACATTGATGTATATTTACACTGATAAGATAAAACAAATTGATCTGATATAATAATATGTCAGGGTTCAAGTCTATAATCCACCCCGACAGCTGTGTTGTGGGTTGCGTAACAGCAATTGACGTCACGTTAAACAACGGAAGAATATTTTTTAAAAAAACACCCAAGCCTGTGAAAATACAAGATTTTCAATTTAGAATCAAATTTGAATCTTAACTTACATTTCTCGAATCGATTTCAAATCGAATATTATGGTTTGTAAAACTTTCGATTTGAATCCAAACAGAAAATTTTATAGTGAAAATGTTTTGAATCGAATCCGAAACATATAAAATATTGTTTTTTAGTGGTCCAATAGATAACATTAATACCATAAACACTATGTTTTAGCGTTAAAATAAAAATTTTAATATTGGTCACATAGCTTGCATAAAATTGTATGATGAAATTGCTTACTACTATATTATGATCAAGTTTAGTTTCTAAAGAACATTACATAATTATTCAAAATTTTGACTTTCAGATTTGAATTTCGAATTATATCTCATCGAGTCTTAATCTAGGATACATTTTTGAAATTTCTAGTCCTATTCGAATACTTCAAATATAAAGATTCGGAACTTCGAATCAAATCCAAATTTTTATTAGATTTGGATTCGAAATATTTTCGAAGCTTCATACCGGCTTTGGCTTACAAAAAAAAAACTCGATTGGGCTTTCTAGTACAAAGTAATTATTAATATAGGAAAAATGAAATTTGAAACTAATTCAATGACAAAGAATTTAACATTTTTCTTTAACTGTTGAAATATGAACAGTTTTTCTTATAATCCATCTTGATTTTACAAATGACCCATTTAAAATATTACATTAGTGTCATTTTACCTAAGCCAAATATAGTGGTCAGTGTACTCGACTACGAACCTATGGGTCACGGGCTCAATTCCCGGCTGGTGCATAGGCTATTTTTTACCGAAAGGGGAATTATTTCCAAGGTTACTGGAGTTACTGGCTCCACACCTTCCTAATCACTCTCATCACATCATCCCATTGTTGACACGACGCGACGTGTATGTAGGTGCACCCTGGGAAACGTTAGGTGCCACCAGAGCGGCTAAAAGTCTACAAATACGGCCACTGAATTAGATAATATCTGTCTCCCGATCGAATATGTCCCCACTTACACTTTTAAAAAACAAACTAAACCAAGAGTGAGTAATTTTGTTTCTGTGAGAGATACTAAAAATGGTCGGACCTTGGTATCAAAGAATAATTTTTCCATATCCGACTGAGAGATTTGATACATTCGAGTGATCTGTGCGTAAGTATGCCCCTATAATCTTTCTAACTTATCGACGAATTTCGTACAAATTGTATACAAATTCCACCAAAACACTTAAGGGGCTAAACATCTCCATCATTGGAAAAGAGATGTCAATAGTTTTAAAAGTCGATGTTTTCGAACATGTTAGTCTCTCAAAAGTAGTCTATAGCAGTGTTTATTAAAGTATGGTACTCGGAACACTGGTGGTCCGGGGTGGGCTATCGAATGGTTCACTGGATCTCAGGAGGTTTAGTGAGAATCACATAATATAATACAAAGATTTGAAGTGAAAATGATTAAATATGAAATATCCAAACCATGCTCTTTTTCCTTGGAAGATCAGGCCACATAAAAAATAAATTAGTTAGCCTTTGTATCAACCTCATGTCGAAAAATATGAATAATTTATGTATCAATAATTATGAGGTGTAGAGTGTTATATATAATCAAACAACTCTTACTTACTAATTCAAAGTAATTATATATTTGTATTTAACATTAAATTTAATAAAAGCATATAACCCGAACAGGTAGTAAGACGTGGTGTTAAAGAAAAAAGTAGATAATTAATTTTGGTCGTTTATATAATATAGTCCTAAAATGGAATATCGTAAAAATGTTTTTTCTGCATTATTTTAAACCCCCCACCTCCACCCCAATATATATATATATATATATAATATCAATACTAATATAATCAACCGATTTTGTCTAAACTTGGTACACTCCTGAAATATTTCATAATAATATGATTATATACCCCTATATCATTTATTTTTACCGTGATTCGGACCACATATAGGAACAACCTCTTCATAATACCCGGCCGGGATTCAAAGCTTTTTAAAAAAATAGATGTATACCTAGGTCAAGGCCTACATGACAAGGTATCTTTGGCGTGCTTATAGCTCTGGGTCACTGCATAGAAAACAAAAAGGCCGATATTTGAATAAAGTATAATATCTAGGTCAAGTCATTTAAATAATCAATTTTCACTTATATTCATTAAGCTAGGAAGATATAAACTACAGCTATATTTTTGGCATTCATATTTGTATGGCCGGGCGGACAAGTATATATAGTCAGACCGTCACGAGAAATAATTATTTGACAGTTCTAAAAATTACTAAACACTGTTTTTGCTAATAGGTCCTTTTTTAAAGGTCTGTTTTTCTTACCAAAAGCCTATTATGTAATAGGAGTGTGGTAGGAAAAAGGACCTTACAAAATGGACTTCCTACAAAAAAGCAGCGTATAGATTTACTTTTTAAATATGCATTCGCCAAGAAATGAATTCTTTAAGTCACATCCGACAGGTTGTGTCATTTTGAAAATTTGATCTAAATAAAATAAAATGTTGTCAATGTCCTCCCGTTTATAATTATTTACGTAAGTTTTAAAAAGTTTATATTCTTGTTTTTTTTATTTGAGGTATTTAAAGTGCATTTTCTGAACTGAATGATTATATCAGCACAATAACTTATACGCTAACTTACATCTAGAATTGACACAATATTTAGCCACGTGGTCTTCAATTTATCACTGTGACAGGAGAAATGGCAATACAACAAATGGTACATTTATCGGCCCAGCTGAAAATAGATCCCTGGACCCTTTATCTCAGTAGATAGACACGCTACTCACTGAGCTAACGTTAGTAGATTTAAACTGTTAGACATATTTTTTTAAATATATGATATTTAGATGAGGGCATAATGAAAATAAACTAAGAAAAGTAAAAGTTAAGGAGGAGTTATTTAAATCAAATCTGACTTTAGATCAGTAGATAAGACTTAGACAGTCTTTAAATGGAACAATTCCGAAAAGCTCTCATCATATTTCCGATATTAGTCCTCTTTTCAAAAACCCTACTGAGTTTCACCACACATGACCCTTCTAAAATATTCAGTGGGGGCTGGAGGTAATGAAATTCACCCCTCCCTCCCGCCCCTCTCTTCTATTTTGTTTCGGACAAAATAATTAACTTTTGATTTAAATCAACATAATATTTACACCTTGCACATGAAATAAGGTAAATGTTTACTTAAATTATAATTAAGGAGCACAATTTTTGTCTATAAAATTCTCAGTGCCTTTTTAAACAGTTTGGTTTGGAAAATTGTTAAACAATAATATCGCTTTAAATAAACGTGTGCTAATACTGTAAAAGACGTGTTGCTGTAAAATAGGAATGTTTGGGGCTGAACTAACAGCCCGTCCCCCCTTAATTACCTCGCCTCAAGGAACATACCAAGGTATAGGATAACACTGCATAATGTATCTCTCCCAACGGGTATTTCCTGTTGTAGACTGGCATTGAATTTATCGACCTAAGCAGCTGTGGAGCGCGGCGATGTGCTGTTTCACTTTCTCGCCAACAGATGGCAGCAACCTCATATTGTAAACGCTATCATCATTTTACTTATTAATATGTTTCTTATATTTAAGTTTTCAAACTATTCTTCAAATTTATTTAATATATTTGATAGGTGTAATATATTTTTAACAAATGAGTAAAATAAAGTATGTACTTTATAAATATTAGCTAATTTATTCTTTAAATTCATATTGTATTTTCATGATAGTCAATGGTTTAAAAAACATTTATACAAAATATTTTCGATTCACATTTATAACCCGATTTAATATCGGGTGGTTCGAATCTCAACTTTTTAAAGAAGAGTATATTAACTATACTCTTCAATTAAAACACCTATTCTTTAATTAGTACAGTTACTTGATAACGACACTTTGACTATTATAACTTTCAATTATATGTCTGTAGTTATCTAGTCTCTAATGATATTTTATTAATTTTAAATTAACAAATAACGAAAATGACACTTTACTGTACCTCTTACCTGCTCGATTTTGCCACAGTCATATCTACTCAGCCTAGCTTTTATTAGCACCGCGTCTACTGCCCGTTCGGTTTATACGCATTTATGCTAACTACGCCAATGGGTTAGGAATTAAGATGCTTGTTTCTAGATGAAGTGCACCCACATTTGTTTGGAATGAGAGTTGAAAACGTTTAGGAAAAATCACCCTCAGTGCACCCAACCAGAATCGAACCTCAATTTCCCTGTCATAGGCAGTTTATTCTAGTGCGAGAGTGAAGCCAGAGGCTGGCAACCTTTTTGATATCGTGGGCTATATGGAGTTTAAAAATGTTTAGCTAATTCGAAAAAAAAAAAAAAGTAGAGCAAAAGTATGTTCAATTTTACATTTCCCATGTAGTAATTAGTTACTAGGTTCATTTTTTGAACACATTTTTTGTTTGATAAATATGTTGTGGGCAAGTAGATAAATAAGTCAGTGGACCGTAGGTTGCAGACCCTTGCCTTGAATCATTTTATCACCAAGTGGGTCCCTGCAATGTTTATCATCAACGTAACCATTTATGGTTAAAATACATCACATACTGTGATTGTATTGTACTACGAAAGCTTCACACTTTAGAAAGAAAATACAACACAGATGAATTGTACAATATTTTTTTTATCTTTTTACTCGCAGATACCTCTTAAGCCGGGTCCACGCGTGCTTTATTCGTCCCCGTTCAATCAATTTTTCGACATGATTCACGCAAATGTGCAAAAAAATATTCGTTTTCATGTAGGAATATTTGTCACACATAGCGAGTAACGAACATTGCTCCTCATTGAGACGGTAGACATCAAAGAAGACTAATAATCGCTTGAGAGCACTTCATCTACGAATACCGAATATAGAGTATGTATAAACAGCAGGAGCGGCGGAACTGTGGGGGAGTCTGTCCCCCTGAAAATAATTTGCCTCTCCCTGGAATAAATTCCTCCTTAGATATATTTAAAATCCTCTGAAATTATCGAATATGAAGCTGAAAGATGGCCATAAATCAAACTCCAAATGACTTATAGATGCATTCTATTGTCAAAAATTTGACGGAGAAGACCGCTTCAAATAAGTACTAGACTAGAGGCATCTAACCTGCAGAAAAGTCAGGGAAAGAACGCTCTAAATAGCTTTCAAGGTCAACCAAATTCAAAAATGTCTAGGTGAGGACAACTCCAAATAGCTTCTAGATGCATGTCATTTTGAAGAATTTTCAGGCGAGGACCACCCCAGATAGCCTAGTTTCTGAAATAATTCAATTTTCAAAATTTTGTCGATGGAAGACCACTTCAAAGATTATCTTCTAGAGGTATCTAACTATCATAAAACATTAAGGTGAGGATTACTCTAATAGCTTCGAGGGGCATCCAAATTTCAAAAATTTCCCGGTGAGTAACACTTTAAATGGCTTTTACAAGAATCTAATTTTTAAAAAATCAAGGTGAAGACTACTAATAGCTTCTAGAGTGAACCATTTTTCAAAAAATTGTTGAAGGAGGGCCACTCTAAATAATTTATGAAAACTATATAATTTAAAAAAATTGGAGAGGATGACCACGGTTTAAAACATACATAAGATCAAATATGAATGAGAAACTATTAAATGGCTTTAAACAAGTAACTATCTACTAGCCTGGGGACTGGTTGTTGAAATTGATTTATAGTTATGTTGGTTCTGAAACAACAATAGACAGTATTAAGGCTTTAAAACAAATTTCAATTAAAAATTTGAAAACAACTTTTCATAAGGATTTGAGTTTCGAATTCGATATTTTCTCGAATCTCGAATATACTTTCAGATTCGAGGGGCTTATACTTAATAATTACTAAGTCCGACACCTTAGCTTAGTCGAAAGCATATCTGTCTACTGAGCTAAGGGACCTAGGTTCAATTTCTGGCATGGTCGAAAAATATATCATGGGTTAAATGTGGGTCTCCCCTTTTACAATAATAAATTAATGGTCGGGCTGCTGGATGTTGTGTCTGTTCTAGATTTATGTTAGTTTATAAGTCGTGTGCTGATATAATCAGTCAGTCCAGAAAGTATATGTTAAATACCTCAAATAAATGAAGAAAAAAATAATTATTCCAAATAAGTCAAACGTTACTCATAAGAGGTTTGCGATTTAATTCGTGAACATTAGTATTATAATGCAGGTAGGCCCTACTGAAAAAACTTAACATCTATTTATCAATAAAGTACACACTCACTAGATGGCTAGTTCCTCCAGAAGACACGTACTTGCAAACAGTCGAATTCAATCAACTGCATTTTTAGTCCATATTTATAGTCCACTGCATTTAAACTTTCCTCTTAGCCTTAATTTGAAGTGAATTGCCGCGATAAAAGATAGGTGTTTTTATAGCAAAAAAGGTTTTGCTTCAAAATAAATCAAATATTACTTTTAAACACACACATAGTTTAATTTTCTTCATATTGTGATTTCAACAGTTGTAGAATATTTGTCAAGAGCATAGCGGCATTATCTAACTTTTTTTAATTGAGAGAAAAGTTTTCATGAAATTCCAGGACACCCTTAACTGATATTCAACAATTATTGTTAAGGTCACCATCAGAATAAAATTAAACTCTATGTTTGTATATAAACAATATTGGATTTATTTTGACAAAAAAAATTGGCATAAAAACTGCAAAATCACTTACCTTCTATCGCGTTCTTTGCATCACCACCTTAAATGGTTCCGTTACCTGGATTACATTATAGTTAAATGTTCGATGATAGTGTATGAACAATGTGTTGTTATTCTTGTGTCAAATAATGCTTAGTATATATATAATATATATAAAAATGTGTTGTTATTCTTGTGTCAAATAATACTTAGTATATATATATATATATAATATATAAAAATGTGTTGTTATTATTGTGTCAAATAATGCTTAGTTAGTATATATATATATATATATTTTTTTTATTTATATATATAATACCAAATTTTGATATATATAAATCAAAATTTGGTATTTTTTTAAAATAATATTTTACCTCGAATGTTTACAGAAATTCTAATACGATAGTACTGTTGACGAGATCTGAAGTAGAGTATGAGGAATAATAATTTTATAAAACTTGCAATAACAAACGCGATTAGTAATAGTCAATAAAAACAAAGGCCATCCTCAATACTTTGTCTTTTAATGATTTTAGTTTAAAATAAAAAGACAATGTTTGGACAAAAAAAGTTTAGATTACTATTATTATTATTATTATTATTATTATTATTATTAGCACCGCGTCTTACTACCCGTTCGGGCAGTACGCATATGTTTTAGAGGAGGGGGCACCAAAATGAAAGTTCACCCGAGGGAAAGAAGAGCTCAAAATAGGCTTGAAGTTTTACTACCGTCCGGGTTATACACATATGTACTAATTACGCTAGTGTGTTAGGGATGAGGAAGGTTGAATGTAGCTTAAGTGTTCCAGCATTTTATGTGGAGGGAGAGTGAAAAACTTGAGGAAAACCCCGACCATGATCCGAACCCCGATTCCCTCGTCATCGGCAATCCAGTCTAATGCGAGAGTGACGCCTTAGACTAATCGACCACCGAAATGGCTATTTAGAGGAAATGTACTCCGATATGCGGGAAGAGAGTGGGGGAAACCCCTAGGAAAATACACCCGAGTGGGATTTGAACCCTGACCTTCCCGTCACCGGTAAACTAGTCTAGTGCGACCCTCAACTAGGTTCGCATTTACATGGAAGTTCTCCAATCGTCCTGTTAACTTATATTAAATAGTAAGTTCTCAACTAAGCATGGAAACTAGTATTATCGATCTTTTTAGAAATAAATACATAAAAAAGGAAGGTAATGCAGGATTGAATGATTGAACAGGAGAGAACAAAGCTGTTAAACACGAACAATCTGCTATCCTGGTTGTATTTCAAGCTTGTAAAGGGGCAGCCTCTTTGTTCGCCGTGACAGGTAATCTCAAGTTGGCAGCCCCTCGCGTGAGTTCAATTACATCACTTCACTTTTCGGTCGTCGAGGTGATGAATTGTTTACCGCGATCCCTGTCGAATATTTGGCCTTGTCCCTCTCCTGGTTAGAGTTGCTTAGAACAAATGCTAATTCTAACATTTTGTTTAGGACATAACTGTTTAAATACGCGACGGTTCATATCTCCATCGGTGAGAAGTTATAAAGAAATGGTACATAGATGTTTCTTCTTCTTCTTAAGTCAACAACCCGGACGGTTGGTTTGATGTGATTTATATCCATCCGAAGCTGGGTATGAACTCAGACCTTTAACTAGTTAGTAGTGCTGCCGGGTGACCTGGCAGTCTAGGGGTTAGGTGTCAGACTTCTGTGCGGGCGGCCGGGGTTCAATCCTCGGTCCCGGCACAGATTTATCTGATTACCAAACCCTTCCTTCACCTCTGAAAAGATATCTTGTGAATGTGGGGAATGCCAGGCCTCCACCGTGGTTCGGATTCCACGTTAAAATGTAGGTCCTCCATTTCATCTCACAATCACCCTACCATTACACATTAGCGTAAGTGCGTATAACCCGAACGGGTAGTAAGACGCGGTGCTAATAATAATAATAATAATAGTGCTGCCTGCATTATTTGGTAGAAATACAATGTACTAGGGGAGTTCAGGAAGTGTGGTGGTTTGTCGTTGCCTTACACGCTGGATTTCTATGAGCAAGAGTGAAAGGCCCTACAAATTTTGCCAGGAAAGTATTTTCACATATTTACAAGGTCCTCTTACATGCCACAATTGATATTGTACCTACGGCTTTACTTCCCCTCCGAAAGTAGCTGTGCTAAGGATTTTTATCGCTCAAGAAAAATCTGCTGACCCAGGCTGGGTTTGAACCCTTGAATATTCAGTCCTGGGGTGAACACTTTACCCCAAGACCACCGAGGTTGATAGTGAACTATACTGTAGGTAAATACATCGAAATATCGCTAGACGTGTTTTTACGATTAGTATATTACACCCTCAGCCAATCCTATAGACAAGGCCCCAAACTATAGGATAGTGAGGATGAAACAATACAAGGGAAAAACAGTAAATAGAAAAGGTTTAAAACAAGATGTTCTTTTATTGCCAATATTATCATCAAAACACGGAAAAGACGGCCTTATTATTAAAATATCCTGTAGTTACTATCCAGAAAGAAAACATTGATATATATATATATATATATAAGCGTCGGACTTAAGGTCCTCAAAACATGACGTTGTTACTGGTTGCTCTCAACCACAAAATAGGACTTAAGGTCTTTCAAACAATATCACAACAAGTTATACCTTAGTTTACATGACCTACCTAACTCAACAACTTCTCGTAAATTCAATATTTTACTAATATATATTTTACAGTTAAATTAACTTGATCCCAACA
>CABEEJ010008204.1:13448-25368 GCA_901482245.1 Timema douglasi
GTGGCATCTTCATATCCCTCCGCCAGACGGCAAACCAGGTTCAGTTGATTTGGCAGAGGGAGGTCTAGTAAACATCGGCTAGTTTATTTTCAATGATCAGGTGGAGTAGACCGTCGATCCGTCCTTCGAGATGTTGTTGCCCAACTCTTGTTTAGTAGTGCGTTTGACTCGCAAGCGGCGTAGCCAAGGAATCTGGACGAAGGTACGTTTGAACAGTTACTTAATTTCACTGTTTATAATGGATTTTGAATGTTTGCTTTGAATACTGGTTGGGGCTGGATAGGGCTATAATAGAGAATAATACTATTATAGATTTAATTTGAAGGTAATTTCTGGGGGTGGGTAGTACGTCTCTTGGCAATTTATTTGGTGATGTTAGGTTGGGTGGGGAGTCATTGTACAATACAAGGCTTTGTATTGTTACAAGTACATTTAAAAAAATTATCAAAATATTAATGTTTAATAATAATAATAATATATAAAACGAAATTGAATCTTGTCGTGAAATTTACTACTCGGTATTATATATGCGAAGCATGGTGCAATCGGGTTAATTTTAAATTTACACATTTTTATTTATTACTAGACGTTATCGTAATTTGCCTCCGGGCTTTTTTGCCCGAAATTGCCAATTTAAATAGCACCAACTGCATTATTACAATTGTCTTTTCAATATTCCTATAAATGATAAAAGTTTCCAGTTCAGAAAATGTATTTTCCTCAACAAAATACCATTTTGGTAAAAAAATAAATAAACTAACTAAAATACGTGTTTGACAAATATATTATGACGGTCATATTGTGACCAAAGGTAAACAAACAAAATTAAATAATTATACATTTAGTCGTAATGTTTCTATCCATATCACGTAAGTTAGTCAGTTTTTATTACCATCTCTAGCTGAAACAAGTATTTTATTTAGACTACCAACTTTTAATGCCGAAACCCAACCTTTTATCTAACGGATTACAACCATTTAACTATTACAAATCAGTTTTTTTAACTATTGACCTTGATGACTACTCAAAAAGTCAAATTTGCAAGGGAAGAGCCTTATTTGATAAATAGAATAGTTAATCAATCTACTTTCAAGCGTACAGCGGATACTCTCACCAAAATCACCAACATACACTAGGCAAACGCTCCGTCTGTTAAAGTCGATCAAGAAGGCAGCATTACTGACCTTCGTTCTGTAAAAACAGTTTCTGCTCCAGTCAGCCCTTCCACCTCAGAGTCTGGGCCAAGGCCGCTCGCAGGGGGTAATTCCTAAAGAATACCGTCATTGACCACAAAAGGAGAATCGGCAGTTACTCCAAGCAGAGCCCGATAGCAATCCCAAGGAAGAAAGTCCACTTCAGAAGAAGTACCGGCTCTGACTCCGGAGACATGCCGCGCGATAACGATTCTCAACAGGTATTGGCATTATTTCAAGAAATGTCCCAGACATTCAACTCAAACCAAGAACGGTTTCAGCAATCGGAGAGCAGAGTCAATCAGCTAGCTCAGCGGGACCTCAACAAACACCATCGCCGAATCAAGCTCAGGAGCCAATTCAACCAGCTACTAGACTTGGAGCGCCAGTTGTACCGACTAGGGAGGCGTCCTACCAGCTACTAGACTTGGAGCGCCAGTTGTACCGACTAGGGAGGCGTCCTACCAGCTACTAGACTTGGAGCGCCAGTTGTACCAACTAGGGAGGCGTCCTACCAGCTACTAGACTTGGAGCGCCAGTTGTACCAACTAGGGAGGCGTCCTACCAGCTACTAGACTTGGAGCGCCAGTTGTACCAACTAGGGAGGCGTCCTACCAGCTACTAGACTTGGAGCGCCAGTTGTACCAACTAGGGAGGCGTCCTACCAGCTACTAGACTTGGAGCGCCAGTTGTACCAACTAGGGAGGCGTCCTACCAGCTACTAGACTTGGAGCGCCAGTTGTACCAACTAGGGAGGCGTCCTACCAGCTACTAGACTTGGAGCGCCAGTTGTACCAACTAGGGAGGCGTCCTACCAGCTACTAGACTTGGAGCGCCAGTTGTACCAACTAGGGAGGCGTCCTACCAGCTACTAGACTTGGAGCGCCAGTTGTACCAACTAGGGAGGCGTCCTACCAGCTACTAGACTTGGAGCGCCAGTTGTACCAACTAGGGAGGCGTCCTACCAGCTACTAGACTTGGAGCGCCAGTTGTACCAACTAGGGAGGCGTCCTACCAGCTACTAGACTTGGAGCGCCAGTTGTACCAACTAGGGAGGCGTCCTACCAGCTACTAGACTTGGAGCGCCAGTTGTACCAACTAGGGAGGCGTCCTACCAGCTACTAGACTTGGAGCGCCAGTTGTACCAACTAGGGAGGCGTGGGCTTCTGTCCTACCAGCTGACACAACCTTTAGACGATGATGAAGCAACCGCTCTCTGCGTCACCCTGGTGAACGGCAGAACTTCCGGCGGGCTGAGACCGCCACCAGGCGAACCTTCTTATCGCCATTGCACCTCGATACTGATCTTCCCAGAGAAACACAATAGATACTAATCCGTGAGGCGAACGTTGTATACATCACCCTCACTAAAGGCTGGACTACATACAGTAATTGCGGCCAGGGGAGGCGATGCAGGATTTAAAACAAAAACTATGGCTAAAATTTGTGTATACCAATCAAACCAAACACAGTAAGTTGAAAAAACATAATTTAATTTGAGAGGGTTTTTCTTTTTCTGTATATTTTAATATTTGCCTGTGATCACAATATGGCTGTCACATGAGACAGTCTAAACACAGCTTATAGCAATCGGGGCTGCTCTTAAGAAGTCTACAGACTACGCTGACGTTTCGTGTTAGCACGTGTCAACATATGACGACACAACACATCAGCTTCTAGTGACCACACTGCTCTGATGTATCTTTTGTATTGTGTTGTTTGCAAATGAAATTGTTGTCAGTTGACTTCTTGATTCTGATCAGAGCACACCATTTTGTGTACGATTCGTTTAATAACATTTTCAAGTGGACTGTAATAAAATGGATGAAAGAATATTAGCTGACCTTGACAAAGAGAAGATTGTAGTCGCTATTAGTATGTTATTCGCACTGGAACACTCGCGAGAGTGTATGCATCCCATAAATGCCGAGAGGGGTGAATTCGGTGAATTTAATACTTTATGGACCGATTTTTTTAAATATGAAAAGCGTTTCAAAATGTACACAAGGATGTCAATAAAGGAGTTTTCTACCCTTCTGACGGGAATCTGGACGTCCAGATCTTGGGCTGATGCGTGTCACGGCATGTTAACGAGCATTCCGGCGTCAGATAACACGTAACACGTCAAAACACATCACGGCAGTGTCAGCACTTTCATATAATAGAGTGGAATTGATTGTTCACTAAATCGTCATGACACGTGTTAATATGAAACGTCAACATGGTCTATATGCGCCTTAAGAGTTGTGCAAACGGTGCCGCCACACAAGACCCCCCTGTTTGGAGAGCCCCGGTGACAGGGGGAAAAACACATGTTTGGGTGGGAAAGTTTTGGTTGCGCGCTCTATCGTATATTACTAGGCTCCCTGTAGAGGTGAACCGCCAGACAGTCTTTTTCGTGTTTTGTTTTATTTTGATTAACAAAACCTTTATTGTTCCGGTTTCACAGCTACCCAATTTAATTTACCTTTAATTTAATTTAAGGGTATAACCCGAACAAGTAGTAAGACAAGGTGATAAACAAAATTTAAAAAAAAACATACGTTTGTGCACACGTGAATGATCTATTTATTATGTTACGTTCAAAATTGTACTTGGAGTGTGTTGGTAGTGTAATTTAGTCGTGTGTAATATTCAGTTGCTTTTAGCACCGCGTATTACTACTGTACCTGTTCGGGTTATTCGCCTGCGTACTAATTACGCTAATGGTTTTAATTATTAGGAAGGTTATATTTAGAGGTAGTGTACCCGAATTTTTGTGGAGGGAGAGTGTAAAACCATTTAGGAAAAACCACCCTCAGTAGACCCGACCAAGATTCGAACTTCGATCTCTCCACCATCGGCAGTCTAGCCCAACACGAAATTAGCACGTTAGACCACGCAGCCCCAGAAATGGGTTAGTATTTAGTGTTTGTAGTCATGTCTCATGAGCACAAGTTTTCAAAAATAGTATATAGATGTAAACTACTGTGAGGACATTGAAAAAATCAATTTTTGTGGGGGTTAGGGGGGAAGCAGGGGTGAAGGGCGAGGAGGATTATGGGGGGCCTGCAAATAAAGTTTATCCAGGGCACCACTTCTTCTAAGGTCGGCCTTGATAACAATGTTATTTGGTCGAGGGAAATATATTTCATAGACTGAGGGAGTCCTATATTAAAGTTCATAACTGTCCGCTTCAATGGTCGCAAGGCCTAAGACGTCACTTCCGCTAAATACTTGGCTGCCGATAAGAGTGGGTGTACTGAAAGTGGTCTGTTCCTGGATGATTTTCCACTTTCCCACCAAGCAAACGCAGGTGCACTTCTTTTAGAACCCGCTTTACGATTCCCTACCACACTAGTGTAAGCATGTGAATAGACGCGGTGAACATAATCAGGGACGCCTTATGGGCCCGGTGGACTGCCCATTATTATGTTATTTAAAAGACCTAGTTTCACAGCACAAAAGTTCATGTTAGGGCACATCAGAGCACAAACTAATGGTGCAAACAGAATTTTGCTTCATTCATATTTAAAAATGTAGCGGGCCAGCTTCAACTCAATTCTTCTACAGGCTATGGTATAGGGAAGGCTAAAGTTTGCCCACCACATTAAATGTTCTCTAGAATGCCTAATTTTAAAGCACAAATGTTAATTTTAGGGCACATATGAGCACAAATAGAGCACAAACGATTGAACAAAAAATATTTGGCTAATATGGCGGGCCAACTTGAGCTACGTCAACCATCACCCCCAAATTAGACTCCCTAAATCCGCCTAGGATGGGGATTATTTTCCTACTTTCCTACTATCCCCCGATCATATAGAAGAGCGCCAAAAAGCAATCCTGCAAAATTTATCTCTGGCCGCCTCTGAACGCAAGAAACATAGTAAGTAGTGTTTAAACTTGTAGGCGGATTATCCGAGTGTCGTCGATAAACAAATGAGCGAGCAGTAACACCTCATCGGGCCGGTAGATCGCACGTGCGGTGGTTCACATGATGCAGGGTCTGAGTTCTCGCTGCACACGTAGTGGCAGGCGTCTCGGCGCTAGGCACCGCCACAACTTTCCACCGGAAACACTCGATAACAGCCGGACTACACACCCACTTGTACACTCCGGTTACACTCAAATATAGCGGTCGTCACAAAAATTATTACTAGAGGTATTTAACGAGAACTTTCTGGACCGAATGATTATATCAGCTCATGACTTTTAAAGTACTAACTAAAATTTAAGGCAGACAGTCAGTTGGAGTGAAATTAACGTAGAGTAAAGGGCTGTGTTTTCGTACTTTTTAGGGCATAAAACTTTTTGGCCAAAATAAATAATGTATTGCTCCAGTAGAAATAGAGTTTAATTTTCTTCATATGGTAACCTCAACAGTTGATGGAGTGGTGACCTGGCGGTCTAGGGGTAAGGTGTCAGACTTCTGTGCTGGCGGCCGGGGTTCAATCCCGGGTCCCGGCACAGATTTATCTGATTACCAAACCCTTCCTTCACCTCTGACAATACATCTTGTGAATGTGGGGAATGCCAGGCCTCCACCGTGGTTCGGATTCCACGTTAAACTGTAGGTCCTCCATTTCATCTCACAATCACCCTTCCATTACACATTAACGTAAGTGCGTATAACCCGAACGGGTAGTAAGACGCGGTGCTAATAATAATAATAACAGTTGTTGGATATCTGTTATGGGAGTAACGGCATTAGACGAGAAACTTTATAAATGAAGAGAAAAAGTAGTCATTAAATCCCAGGAAAACCTTTACAGGTGTTCTAGAACTGTTGATGTCACCATGTGAAGAAAATTAAACTCTGTGTTTGTAATTGAAGCCATATTTGATTTATTTTGGCAAAAAAAAAAAGCTTTAAAAACTGCAAAAACAATAGCTTTTTCTCATGTTCCCTTTACCCTTTCACCTTAAAAGCTCCACATTACTGGAGTACGAACATGAAACAAGGTAAAATGGTACATTTGTACATATAATACACACTCCGAGTCTACCTTAGATTAATTTTGTTAAGCCCGACAGCTGAAAGTCAAGGAATAGTAGGGATAACATTGACCAGGTCTCCTCTCAAAATATTGTCTGGCAAGAACTCGTCACTTTCAGTTTACTTTCCAGCATATGAGGCGCACGACTCTGACGTGTCAAGGAACAGCTGACCGGCCTAACACGTGACGTCACTAACTAGACGTCATCAGAGGTACTCTCTGTTACTAATAAATTAAACACACCGTCTCAAATGTGTTAATGTTCAGAGCAAGGAAGTTTTAGGCCATTAAAGTACTAGCAACGACACTTTTCGCACTTCTTACTATTATTATTATTATTATTATTAACACCGCGTCTTACTACCCGTTCATACGTACTTACGCTAATTTGTAATGGTAGGGTGATTGTGAGATGAAATGAAGGACCTACAGTTTAACGTGGAATTCGAACCACGGTGGAGGCCTGGCATTCCTCACATTCACAAGATGTCTTGTCAGAGGTGAAGGAAGGGTTTGGTAATCAGATAAATCTTTGCCGGGACCGAGGATTGAACCCCGGCCGCCAGCACAGAAGTCTGACACCTTACCCCTAGACCGCCAGGTCACCCCAATTTTTTCTTACTACCAAGCTAGTTGCGTTTTTCAGATTTTCAAAAAGGAATTGTTTTTTCAGGCAGCTTAGATTGAACAGAAAAGAATATTAAGATTTCATTTTTATCAAACTGACAAAGTGTGAAGTCATGTAACTTATGTTTAAAACAGAATTATTTAAGCTCGATGGGCAAATACATCTTCGTAACTTCACAACACTTGTTTGAAGGGTAATAAAACATAATTATTCGAATCAGAGGGCTTAATTCTTCACTTCACTTTTTAGTTCATTTAAAGACCTACAATTTTAAAGTTTCAATTGAATGTTCCAAATTAAAATATATTCCAGTACTTTTACTGGATTTTGCAAAATTCCCTTTGTTTTCCATGTGTTTTCCAGACACAAAGAATTTTCTGTGTTTTCCCGACTTTCCAGGTGCGAGCAACCCATATTCCCTTTTTTTGACATCAACCTGTCCCCACCCAATAACGCCCCCATTTCATGTTCGCCAACTTGCATTAATGTACCACCGAATGAATTAAATTTGGTAATTTATGTTTAATGGTTGGGGCCAAGTCGACAGAGCCCACTGGTTGGGTTTACGTTTGACGACAGGTTAACCTTTTTTCTTTTTACCCACCACGTTTTACTACCCGTTCGGGCTATCAGCACCTTAATTGCACTAATAGGGAATATTTCGGTCGGGTGAACTGGGGATGGTTTTTCATAAATGGTTTTCCACTCCCCCTCCACGCAAATGCTAGTTCACTTCCTCTAATTCATCCTTCCTAATTCCTAATCCATTAGCGTAGTTAGTACTTAAAGTGTATAACCCGAACGAGTAGTAAGGCGCTGTGCTAAATAATAATAGGGTGACCTGGTGGTCTAGGGGTAAGGTGTCAGACTTCTGTGCTGGTGGCCGGGCTTCAATCCTCGGTCCCGGCAGAGATTTATCTGATTACCAAACCCTTCCTTCACCTTTGACAAGACATCTTGTGAATATGGGGAATGCCAGGCCTCCACCGTGGTTCGGATTCCACGTTAAAGTGTAGGTCCTTCATTTCATCTAACAATCACCCTACCATTACACATTAGCGTAAGTGCGTATAACTCGAACGGATATTAAGACGCGGTGCTAATAATAATAATAATAATAATAATAATAATAATAACAATAGGGAATATTACATTTAATCACTAGTCGTATTTAAAATACTGTTTATGAGATGTTTTAAAAGATACTAAATGTTGGAATACATCATATTTAGTGAGATATTTCACATATTATCATAATATATCAAAGTTTCCCTGATTTCTTCGGAATGTTTTCAAGGTGCGAAGGTTAATGTGGGTGTCGAAGTCAAAGCGAAAGAGATTTGACTTTCGACTAAGACTTTGAAATTTCGAATCTTCGCATACACCTAATAAAATACATTTTAAGCTCTTCTTTATTTCAAAACAAATTCAATGGCAATTTTGCGAGTCCAAAAAATAAATGGTGTATTTTTAAAATAAAATTGTACAAAATACCCTACAACCTGTAATACTATTAAATTTGTTTATCTATCGTTAATCCTAATGAACGATGTTGTTAGTAGTCATGAATTAACCACAAAGCTGTGTGAAATCAAAGTTAAATTATTTATATTAATATTTTGTAGAATGTGACCTTGCCGTGGCTACAATTTTTTATTATACATAATGGTACATTCAAATAATTAGTCATAAAGAAAAACGTTTACGCCTTTGAGAAAAGATGTAATTTATCATATTTACATTAAATAGTGTTCTGTAAATAGAAATAGCATGCAGTAACGGAAGTACGTCACAAAACACCCAATAAATCATTCTTGCCGACTCAGGGTTTAACACAGAGCAGTACCGGAGCTAGGGGGGAGGTGGGGGTGTTTCTTGGGTGTGGGAGGGTGACTATAACTTCAAAGAATTATTAATCGTGTATTTTTTTAACTTTATCTCCACCCCTCCTGGATAGGTAAAAATCAAACTCAAGATTTTGATAAATGTCGACATTTCCTGAACCCATGAAACAGAAAAAACAGTTTTCACGATGCCGTTTGTGTGTTTGTACCTCGACTTAGAGCCGGAACTATTTTACCGATCGGGCTAAAAATTGGTATCAGAAATTTCCATAACGAATTCCCCTGAGGAATTTTCGGAATTTGATATCTAGCCTTAAAACTAACGGTAGCTTTGCTTATTATAAAGAAAACAGAGGAAAAAAATCAATTTTCTCTAAAAAATATCTAACTATTTTAATTAAATTTTATATGCAGGTAATGTTTAACACTACAAACAAAATGGCTACTCTAACTTTCCCTTGAAAATGTATTTGAGGGTATTTGACATAGGCAGAAATATCTAATTTTGATCAAATCTCCGGAATTATTTAGATATGGATGTTAAGTCGTATTACTATTAAAACACAAATAGTTTATTTAAAATATATTTTAATAAAACCAATAGTTTCTGGAATATAGGCAAATATATACAGGGTGGCACCGGAGCAATTTGACGATTAGTAACTTTAAAATTAACAATTTAACTGAAAAAGTATTCACTAGCTAAATAAAACTACATATTAGAATTTTTTTCACTTTTTATGACTAAGGTGAGCTCCAGCGGACGTCAGCCAAACCTCAGCACGTTGTCCATCACTTTCCTTAGCATGGATCGTCTAATTGTTTCCACCCCACTCCGGATTCTATATGGAGGGGGGGGGGGGTCTTTGAAATGTCAAATTGATTTGGTATGTTGATATGTTCCGCTTATTTCAATGTTTCTGTAACCGTGTATACTATTTCATATATGTTCCTTGGTGGCGTGTTTCTGCAACAATGTATATTAGCTAGCTTCACAAACATTAAGAGTTTTTAGTAAATATATTTATTTTAAGTTAAAAGACAAAGTCTGTGCAGTGTACTGTATCATTTATTTATATTCACTTTAAATGCATGAGGGTACACTTCATCTAAATTCAACCATTCTCATCCATAACACATCAGCGTAATTAGTACATATGCGTGTAGACTAAACGGGTAGTAAGACAAGGAGATAAAAAAAACACGTGCCACCGCAAATCAGAACACCCCTTTCCCCCTTTTTACCCAATTAATTTCTGCGTTGATTAATTATCTAAATGAAATGGGGGTATGGAACTAAAATAGTGACAAAATCCACAGGCTTTGTGACGTCATGCACAACGATCAAGATGACAAAGAAAGTTCCCACGAGGAAGCAGGTGGTTTGAAGTCTAGGATTCCGTCCTTACAGTTCCTGAATGAAGCGGGATTGAAAGGTCTCACGGTCTCCGATGATATGAAATTAACACGAATCACGTGGGTTCGTAGTTCAATAGAAGCCTTAACTAGGGAATTATTCTAGATCAATACTAGATTGATACGTGGACTAGGAGCAAAAATGTCACAACTAACATTATTATTATTACTACTATACCCCGTTTCACTCCTTGTCCGAGTTTTACGCATACTTAATAATTACGATTTTGTACTACGGATGAGTAAGGTTGAATTTAAAGGAAGTGTGGAGGGAGAGTGAAAAAATATTTAAGGAGAAACACCCCAATACACTTGACCAGGATTCAAACCCCGATTATTAAAACAACTTTAACGACTTCATTGAAGATTATAGAGGTTTTAAAAACACGTACCGTAATAAAACGTCATCGACTCTGTTTAGTATAGAAATTAAAATTTGATAAACATTCACTAACAATGTTTATTTTAGAGTAGGGTAGGGTAGGGTCTAGGGGTAAGGTGTCAGACTTCTGTGCTGGGGGGTGCGCGGTTCAATCCTCGGTCCCAGCACAGATTTATCTGATTGCCAAACCATTCCTTCACCTCTGAAAAGACGTGTATTAATCACAACTTGTGAATGTGTGGAATGCCAGGCCTCCACCGTGGTTCGGATCCCACGTATAAACTGTAGGTCCTCCATTTCATCTCACAATCACCCTACCATCATTATATATTAGCGTAAGTGCGTATAACCCGAACGGGAAGTAAGAAGCGGTGCTAATAATAAGATAAATTACAACATAGTATAAATGATTTTCCAACACAAAAATAAACTGATTAAAATAATTATAAATAGTTGTTGTAGATCAATTGTCTGCACGGAAAACTTTTTAAAACAAGCAATTTACCGGCATGAATGATAAATGTCTATACTTCGTAATTTATCTTTATGGATAGCTAGCCAAACATGGAGAAATAGCAGGGCAGTCACCTAGAACGCAAATATCTAAGGGGCAAATTCCAAGAAATTGTAATTTTTTCTGAGTTTAAAAAATTATTTTATAAATTTAATCATCTAAGAATTAACACATTGAGTAAGATGGGTCAGAGAAAACTACCACTTATTTTTTATTTATTTATCTTTTTTTTGTCCGGTAGTCCTACTTTGGCACACATCTACTATTATATTATGACACTTTGCAGGGTTGCTGACTGATATGATGAAACTAAACAGGGTTGATGACTGATATGATGAAACTATGAAGGGTTGATGACTGATATGATGAAACTATGAAGGGTTGATGACTGATATGATGAAAACTATGAAGGGTTGATGACTGATATCATCAAACTATGAAGGGTTGATGACTGATATGATGAAACTATGAAGGGTTGATGACTGATATGATGGATAGATGCAACGTTCCCACGACGGAAAGCCTTGAGCCTGTGCTCTAAGTATATGCTTCATGTTCCACATATCCTTATACAGATGCATCAATAATAATTATCGTCACTGTCTTTTTAGAACTTGGCTTATCAGCTCTTGTAGCCTTATAATTGTAATGGAGTCCCAAAAACTAATCTTGCTTTTAAAATTTTCCATTATTGTATTACAACCACGAACTCTTTAGAAAATATATAAACTTTTTTTGTTGCAGTCAACATTGAAAACATTTTACTAGATAATTATTGTTATTTATGGGTACCTGTTGATAATATCTATCAAATTTTACAGCTGAATATCACAAGGTTTAACGTATGCATACGTGAAAAGTAGAGATAGTAATTTTTTCATCATACTAATATTATAAAGAGGAAAGGTTTGATTTTTTGTTTGTTTGTTTGTAATGAATAGGCTCCGAAACTACTGGACCGATT
>CABEEJ010008205.1:0-25368 GCA_901482245.1 Timema douglasi
TAATATGATAAGGTGACGTCACTATAAACATCTCTAGCATAGCTCCAATTAATTATCTTATGACGTCATGGCCGTCCTGCACAATTGTGACGTCTACCTTACATAATTACTGGCTCAGAGTACGTCATTTAAACGTCAGGGTTAAATATGACGTCATAATACATTAACTGTACCTTGTCATTCAAGGTGAGCTCCAACCACACACAATTAGTTACGTCACTGACTTAATTCACACAGCATAACGGCAGTGTAAAAACGTCCTGACTTCCGGAATAAACCCTGGCTATGCCTTACTTCCGGATTAAAGCTGCCCATATACTACTCACATTGTATTAATTGTTCTACGTGGGAGAGCACTGAAACGCTTTGCAGACGTTTAGAAATTCCACATTAGTTAACAAGGTGTTTAATATTTTTTATATAGTTTTTAGCAAAATGTAGGCCAGAATTTTCAGCAGATTTCTGACTAGTTAACAAGTTTGAGTTTTAAGTTTTTAAAGTTTAAGTAAAAATCAACAATGCTTTACGTGAAAATTCGTAATTTTAAGATTAAAGCAAAAAGTTAATAACCTATTCTAGCCTTCCACTATCAAATAAAGTAATGTTTTGATATGGTAGCAATAGAACATTTTAAGATAATGTGGGATTTAAGGGTTTTAAGTAAATTATCACTCTTTTAAAAAAAATACTTTAAAATTAAAATCTAAACTAGTAAACTGGTCAGAACCTTCACCTACATTTGGTTGAAAACCATATTTAGAAAAAAATTAAACAACTTGTTAAATAATCCGTGATTTACAAAAGTCTGCAATGCTTTTTAGTGCTCTCATATTACACTCATGGGTTATTTTGTGACCCTAGTTTATACATTTACAAGATAAGACTCAATGTATAGTTGATCAATTAACAAACCTTACTTAAATTTTGCAGACAAAAATAAAGATATATTAACCAATTTTTTATAAAAATTTAAGGTGGAATTAAAATATGTTTTAAAATCCTATGATAGAATAGCATTCATCACTTTTGTTAAATACAATTTACATTTTTTAAATGGTTTCTATATTAATAAAAAAATACATTATAATTTTAAAATTGATTTTTTTGGTAATATTTAGAAGTTTTGATCAGCTCTTGGAACCAGGTCCCTCTTGATATTCCTTAATCTCTATCCTCTACTAGAATCAATTATACACCTCACAGAATATTGTGAACCAACCACCTGATAAAGATCAAGATGACGAAACTGTTACTTTACATCTTAAGATGGAAGCAAAAGTGGCATAACTACCCAATTTTATAGTTTTTCGAAGATATTTTTAACTTAATACTAGATTTGTGGGATTGGACTAATCATTCATTTATTTTAACCTGAAAAAAAATAGATAAATCTGATAAACACTCGCAAAATATTGGTTAATTTTGATATAATAGTTTCTATACAATTTAGTAACCTTTCACTTGTTCGAATTCTCTGACAGAAATTGGCAAGTAAAATTATCATATTCTATTTGATTTAATCAAAATGCAACGCTATTAAGAAACATTTATTTAAACATTTTACTGAAAGTTGAACTCCACATGACTTTACAGCCATCTAAAATAAATTAAAACATAATTTAATGAAGTATTGCAATGAAACTTGAATTTATTATACATTTAAAATTATAAATGTATAGACAATACTATTTTCCACCAGTACATAGTTTGTACACCAGACAAACAAAACAATATGTTTTGAACTCACAGAACCATAAGTTTTAAACTGACCAAACATAATATAGAGCAACTACACTATTATCTTATCTGGGATTATAGTACAATTCACATAAAGCACAATGATGTAGGAATGTATTATGACAACATTAGTACTATTCAATTCTGTAAATTTTATCTATAGCATTAGTTGCTATACCAATAACATCAATCTAGCTAATTATTGTTAAGTAGATCATTGGGCTTAGCGTGGGAGAGTAGGGAACACAATTTGGGGGCAGTGTGTTTGAAATTCTTATAACAAAACTTTTTTTTCTGGTCAAAATAAATCAAACATTTCTCTGGTAGAAACATAGAGTCTAGTTTTCTTCCCATGGCGATATCAAGAGTTGCTAATAAATTCCAGGACACACTTGACAGATATTCAATGACTGTTTATACCACCATGAGAAGAAAATTAAACTATCCATTTCTACTGGAGACATAATTTATTTATTTGGCCCGAAAAGCAGTTTTGATATTTAAAAAAATAATTTCAAAAACAGTTACCATTTTTTTCGCGTTTCCTACACTCCTATGTTAAGTACGGAGTTAGCACAGTGGTTATAACTAGTATGTACAGTAGATTCTAAATTATATGGACTAATTAAAGGAGGGCGTTGCAGAGATATTCTAAAAACCAAAGTTAATCTAATTTAATAATAAATTTAATCTACCATCACATCAAAAATTATTATCACTTTCTTGACAAACACGTTTATTTAGTAAAATAGTTTGTCATGTTCACCAGAATACAAAGTCAATAGTGATCCTTTAAAGAACAGTGATCTGATTGTTAGCCTAGTTCATAGTTAGCCGAAAAATTAAATTTAAAATAAATAATCACGGATACACGCCAGGATATACAGAAAAAATAAAAATAATGAACTAGTGATAGGTATTTTAATGGATAAATACAACTACTTTAAAACATTATTTTATATTTTTAATGCCAAACATATTTTGGACTATAAATGATTAATATTAGTTACGATTATCTGCGTTCTTAAAAATAGCAAATCGGTAGTCTTAAAGATTTGACACACAAGGTATCATAAATCAAACTACAAGACATTATTAATTTCTGAACGTTTTGAGTGAGCTATAAAAAAATGGACCTACCAAGGTTAGTCATACTTGTAGTTTTGGTCACCCAACCATAGGATGCAAATTGTGGTTATATACACCCCATTTTTTTTTAACTATAGGAAGCTCACTTTCAACCATCAATATTTATTAAACGTCATTATTAACATTTGGCTTTCTAGTCATTTTCATGTAATTTATTAGCTATAAAATGAATTTAAAATGCTATCAAAAAGCTTACAATAATACTTCCCAATGGATTACTGTATAATTTATAATTATATTTTTAATTTAATGGGCTAATATTGTAAATAGGTAGAGTAGTTGTAATACTTTTCCTCCCGTCATTATGGAATCACGAGTTTACAGTTTTCAAATAATAGGTTTCTCATGGATAATAGACTGTTGTTGGGTGGCCAGACTAATCTGTGATAGTGACTTGTTTGAAAATATGAGCGACTTTGGGGGACCTGTATAAAAGAAATGTTGATCGGCGTTATGGCATACTGATTGCGTCAAAAAGGTATCAATTATGGCCATGCTCTAATATTTAATAATGCATAGAAAATTGGCAAACTCTCACGAAGGAGAGCCCCTAAACTAAGGTGGTGTTGTCTTACTGATAGATGGAAAGAATAGAGGTTTTCTATGTAATGTATTACACTCGTATATAATACAACTGAGGGAAAAACAGCTACGTTGTTTTACCGAATGTGTGCAACTTCAAACCTATGTGTATTAGTTATAGTGTTTTGTTTATGAGTATCATAGTGCCAATAAATAGGTTGTAGGTGAACAACTTCAATGTTTATTTTTGGTAAATAATTATTTATGTAAACGTAAACAAGCCATTATTAGGAATACATTTAAAAGCCAAAATGTTCAATCGCCTAATTTAACCTCAGTAATGTACACTACTATATTGATTTGAAGCTAGTGAAATATTTTATTTTATAAATAGTCTTATTTTGATGAGACATATTCGTTATTAAAGTCTCACAGAAGTTGTTGGGTCTGTGAGCAAAAAAACGGAGACTTTTCATATCAAACACCATTTATTTATAAAAAACAAAATTAAGAAATTATCTGCGCTCAAGAGAATCTGGAAATTCCGTATTAATAAGTTACGTGGGGGTGATATGGTATATGAAAGTTTTACATTTACATATGAGACAAACTTTATATTTATAGTTATGTACACATGAGAGTTTACTTAAAGGCAAGCCAGTTGAATTTATAGCGTTCGCAGTTTTAAGAAAGAGATAAAAAATCTAGATTATGTAAGTAGATATACCTTACCAATCAAAATCATATTCATCATTATTTTTAAATATTTTTTCTTTCTAGGATGTAACAAAATTTAAATGTCTACTAGCTTTGTTTATTTCTTGTACTGTTACCTATGTTGAAGTACTTAGATCAAAAATAATAAGTAAGTACATCAATTCTGTCAGCAGGTAGCAGAAATATCGTGGCGAACGCAGTATCTTGTTTGTATATTAAGAAGTATATAATTTACAACTGCAGAGTTGTATAACACTAGTCAAATAAACAATAGAACTGTCACGTAAAATGTGTACAACTTCGGAGGTATAGTTATCAGCTATCTCTTAGGATGCAGTGAAGAAATAGTTATCTTTTCTCAACACTTTACTAACATTTTATACGTTTTTGTGTTCAATTAGCTATAATTTTATTTATATAACTATGGATACTAAACTCTAAAGACTTGGTACAAACCTGGCATTAAAAACCATCTAGATTAGGGCCATACATGTTTCTATACTAAATCATTTGTCCAATTAGTTAACAGATGCCACCAATACACCAGAAATAAAAATGACAATTTCTTCTTTAGAGTTGAATCAACAGCCCCAGGTATTATTATTCATCTAGTTCAAATAAATTTCATGAAATGTTACGTCTCAAATTGTATTGGTATTTTTTGATAGGTTATTCACACAACTGAATATATTTATTAATAAAAATGTTTCATTATGTACCGAGTCATAAAGTTGTGAACTTAAATGTAAAATAAGCAAATATTTTACTTATTTTACATGAAATTATGATAAATTTGATATAATTATATACAGAAATTAAAATATTTCAATTTATTTAAACTGTAAATTTTGGTCTTGAGTATTTGACTTTCTAATTTTAGAGAATACAATTATCATACTGTCATATTTTATTTTCTTCTACCTAAGCCAACTAACAAAAAGCCCACAGACAAATCCAACATCTATAATATTTTATTAATTGCTGATTGTACCGACATATTGTCAAAATTCTTTAAAATTGTTCACATCACTAATTTAACTTGTTATTCCTTATAAAACAAATGGTTTGAGTGATAAGACAATATTGTAAATACACATATACAGGTAAAGTTGGTAGAGGCATGAATTTATATTTAACATTACACCGATTTATAATAATTTATAATAGAGTGATTTTTTTCTAAAATAAAAAGTAATTGATTTTCATTTGCATTTTATAAGACATGTAAAATACTATGGCCATGTAAGTAAAGTTATTTATTTATATTTTGAAAATTAATCTCAACATCATAATGTTATTATTTTTAAGAATCAAATAGCCAAAGCTATTATTTATGCTTTTAGTGAGGATTTGGCTATTTGATTCATTAATATATAATTACGTACAGTTATAATAATTGTACAAATGGCTGAAATAAGCCAACTACCGAGTCGAAGGTGGCTGCGTTATCTGATAGCTCGTGATCTTAATAAAATCACACATTTGTAGCCGATGCTTTTATCACGTCCATCATGGACTCTGCCTTAAAATATGAGTGAAGAATGACCCTAGTTATGTGACGATTCCTGGATAGCTCAGTGGTAAGAGCATTGGAGTACTAAGTCAAAGGTCCCGGGTTCGATTCCTGTATCCAGGTGTCACTTTTCAGTTTATTATTTTGATTAAAAATATTACTGTAAACTAGTAATACTAATACTTGTATATAAAGCACTATAAATAATTTTTTTAACGTTGAATTTTAGAATTTTAAGAGTGTTATGTAGTTAAAAAAAAAAACTAACCAAATTGAGTCATTACAACAAGTCATATTATTCTAACGTTGAAACATTATATAGCATTTCTTTGAACATAAATGCTATTAAAATCTCACCATAAATCTCAAAACTCTGAAAATTATTTATAAAATTATAACATTATGGCAATGAAGAATGTTTCAAAAATGGTTATAGGTACAGCTCACTTTATTGCTTCTAACAATAGCATTTAATATTAATTCAATTTCATTAATTATATTTTATCAGTTGATAAATAATTCCAATGTTTTGATTTACTCACATACGTCAGAAAGACGAAAAACTCAATATTTTTACAACTTAGCTTCTTATTCGACAATCGTCACTACTTTCTTCCAAAGTCTTCAATATACTTTTTAACATTTTTCGAGCCCATCCTTATTTAATTATGAATCATGTGGTCATGAACAGTCCTTCCTTTGTAACAACTTTCATTTCTTTTTAGCAAAACTAGGTTTCAATCAGAGTTTTGTTTTATAACCATCTCACTATCATGAAATGAGTCAACGGATTCTAGAAATAACAAACCTAAAAGCAAATATAATTTTACGATATTGTTTGTCTTATTATTGAATATTAACTGTAAAACCAGTTCATACTGCTACATGAAACGCTATCCCTCCAAAAAAAAAATGTCTACAGAAGACTAGATTTAATCAGTCCTTTGCATTAGACTAAGAAATTTTATGAAATAAAATATAAATTCTTGACAGTTAAGCTACTGTAAAAAAAATCATCAAACTCTAGAAGTAATTACTACTGAATTTATTAAAATATTGCTTAGTAATCATGCACAATCGCCTCCTTGCTTCCAAAGAAAAAAACAACTGCACTAAGCACCTAAACAGTAAACATCCAAACTCCCCACATGTTCCTAAATTGTCCATCTTACAACTAAATCGGTTCCAAAGCATGCAGAGCATCAAATAGTCCACAGAAAAACTGATATGGTATCACGGGGAAAAAACACTTTACCATAAAATGAACAAATAAGGAAGCCACATGAACCTTTTGCACAAATCTCTGTCAATACACGCCTTCAGTAAGTGCAGCTGATTGTCCTACATATAATCAAGGAATATGAAACATCCTGTTAACATCCCTGAAAACCATCTTTATAAACCATTCCTGAAGAACTACTCGATTCAATATCGTTCACGGAAATGTCGCGTCTGCTTGAAGGGGATCACTGACGTTGAACTTCACCTGCTATCCTCCTCCCCCCAAACACAAAAAATTAGTTGCTTCATGCAAAACACGAACGATCTTCCAAGTAGACCCCTGTTGACAAGACAGCCGTCAGGTGGCGTAGAGGAGTTACAAATATAACTACTTACACCGTCTAGCAGTCTACGAGTAGCTGCCGTTGCTCGGACACGAACAGGAGCATTGAGTCACCAAAGGGTATTCCACTTTAATCCACTGGCACTGTTTTGGTGCGCTGCTGATGGTCACGTCACCACTGGTAGACACAGCGACCGCCGTCGCCACGGAGGAATACAGCAGATTCCGGTGGGTGCTGTGACAATGCCAGCGAAGGATGGTCTTATGGACCTTGGCGGCGGGTCTGCACTTCATCCCAGGGGGGATGGAACAAGAGGATTTGCCCGGCGGGCAGTAGCCTTCCTTGAGGTACCTGGGCCAGAACCTCACACCCAGATCCTTCCATCGGTACACTACAGGGCAGGCGGTGTACGCCCACAGGAACTGCTGCAGCTTCCTTTTCAGCTTGGCGGACATCCTCGTTCTGAGCCGTGTGCCATCGGGGAGGCGGATGTATTTGAAGTTCATCTTGCGGAGGGAGCGAGGCATCTCACCCACCGGCACAAGTCGACCCTTCTTGTTCCGCCTGAACGGGAACTCGATGGTGTCAGTCTGATTCGTCTGCATCAACAAAATGTAAAACAATCTGTCACAACATTGGACATTTTATTGTTTTTGGTTTTCTTACAATTCTCAATTAAAAACTTGTGAGCACAGCACTATAGTTAATCTTAGCTCCTTTTTTTTTTATCTGCCCAAGTGATCACGCGGGAAAAGGATCAGTTTTATCTTGATAGATTTGCCAGTGAGGAAGAGGTTTTCTTTGAAATTACTTTTTTTCACTTTACCTTCACTCAAATGCAAGTACAAATTTTATAAATTCTACTTTCCTCATACCTACTTCATCAATGTAAATACGCATATATGCCGGACGGGTATTAAGATGAAGAGTACCGAGAGATAAAGCTATCTCTTTTTCTGCAACAGTGTTACCAAGCTTATAATATTCCCCCCCAACCAAAGTGTTTAAGACATAATATGCCAAAGTTAGTTTACCGAGCCCGTCCTGCCAATACGCATTTTTATTACTTTGATGGGGTAGGAATGAAGAATGTAAAAGTTATTAGGAAACATATACGAATTTGAGTGGAGGGAGAGCGGAGGATTAGTCTAGGCAAAAAAACAACTTAAGTACACCTGGTTGGGATTAGAAACCCCATCGCTGGCAAACCATACTTAACGAGCCTGACGTTTAATCCACGTGCCCACTGATGCGGGCTAGTAGCTACCTACCCTGTGATTGTGATGTCTCGGTTTGTTGACGCTCATAAACGTTGGGTCAAAGTTCCTGCCCAACTTGGCCCGCAGGACTGTCGCGTTGAGGTCGTGAGGTCTGGGGTCGTAGTGTTTGTTGGGGTTCTCGATCAGGTCCGGGGGAGGAAGATCCTCAAAGGGTGGTCCCGGTCTCAGACCCGCCCCTTGCGGCGAGATGCGCTGGTCCCCGGAGCTGTAGTTGGTGGGCGAGCAGAAGGTGGTGGAGGACATCGCCCACGCCGCCATCAGGGCTGCCACTCGCCAGCACAGTAGCTCCATCTGTCACAAAGAGAGCCTTGCGTGAGAAATAGATTCGTAGATGGAGATAGAGCACCGGATAGCTACATCCTTCCCAACACCAAGCCGTCAGCTGAAAGGAAGAGGAAATTATATCACCATGAACTATACAGGCTCAAGAAAATTATCAGCAATTTTCAACTTTTCTAGAAATTTCTACTCCGCATTTAATTTAAAAATCATTATGTCACTGAAAGTGAACTTTTTTTTTAATAAACACATTTTTAAGATAATTTTAACCCACTGTAATACTTGGTATTTGAGTTTTTACTAAAACAATTCCAAAATTCAGTAAATTGTCTTGGAGGTGGGGGTGGGGGTGGAATGGAAAAGGAAAGGGATTTAAGAAGAAAAGGGGCTTGAAGGAAATAGGGGAATATTCCTTCGGGAACTCCAGAGGTAATCCTGTAAAGTGGTATACACTAATTAATTTGCAAAGAAATACCAAAGTTGGTGATAACAGACCCATCCATCGCAAAGATGGTTGTTAATAACAGACCTACCAACCTCCTCCCTCAGACCTGCACGGGAAATTAAAGATATATACACTGACTGCGTGAACATCCTGTTTGGAAATTCAGCTCGGAAGATGACGTCATAATCCCCCTCCTCAAAATAAGATGTGCCGATAAGAAAATAAAAAAATCAGGGCGGGTCCCTGCGAATAAAAGATAGTGCCAAGGATGCATTCAACGCAAGTACCATATTTTCTTGTCTCGTCGCAGTCAAACGTATCCACGCCTAGGGACACTTTATTTTCTACCCACGAACTAAACTGGAATTTATATTTTCTTATTATTTAGTATGTGATTTGTAACATGTCCGTCTCCAGGAAGTTTCAAAACCCTGAACTACAAATCAAATAGTATATCAATAAAAGTAGATAGTACTATGCAGAGTTGGAATTAATTTAATTTTTCATTAATTACTGATCTAACTACTATTGTTAGTGTAGGAAATATGACAATTTCTATTGTCTGAGAAATCTCGTCAATTTGTATTGTAAAAATAAATTTATTTTTTGTTTCGACTCAGAAAACACTTGAAAATCTTTAAAATAAATTCTCATTAATTTTATTTTCTATGAATCCCAAGAATTAAAATAATAACATCAGAACTCTTCGCGTGCACATATTGGAAACGACTTAAAAAACTAAGTTAACCTACGACAGCACCCAGATATATAAAAATAGGATAGAAGAACGAGCCCGTTTTCAAAGTAAACCTTTTTTTTTACCACCACCTTGAATTGAACCAAGGATTCCTTGTACTTGTGATCGACTACACAAATCACTGAGCCAGAGAAAAGTGGTACGAGAAAGTGGAGGGACCACTTCGTTAAAAAAAATATGGAAGGTGAGGAAGTGAGTCAAGCAAGCAGCGTGTCCCATTTCTCAATTAATTTATATTCAATGTTACGGATTTCCTGTGAAGATGGAGCACAATAGAATACCCATCAGACGCGACGACCTACCGATAGGCGTCGCCTCCACACGCATGTCCTCAAAGAGTATTCGCGTAGGATTCCTCGTAACGATTGTTCGGTGACGTAAGGTATGGTCTACACGTGAAAACCTGCTGGTCCGCAAATAACGTCACAGATGATCATTTATATTTTGGCCTCGTGCTGTGGTCATGACGTATCTTATTTTTTTTATTATTATTATTATTATTATTATTATTATTATTTATCACCGCGTCTTACTACCCGTTCGGGTATAACACTTTAAGTACTAATTACGCTAATGGATTAGGAATCGGGAAGGTTGAATTAGAGGAAGTGAACCCGCATTTTCGTGGAGGGAGAGTAGAAAACCATTTAGGAAAAACCACCCCCAGTTCACCCGACCNCACGCAATTCAAGACGTCATGGTCAAAATATAATGGATAGCCAACGACAATCCAACACCTTAGCTCAGTCGGTAACGTGTCTGTCTACTGAGCTAAGGGTACCGGGATCAATTCCTGCCATGGCTGAAAATATATCATTGGTGAAATGTGGGTTTACCCTTTCTGAGTGATAAATTAACGGCCGGGAGCTGGATGTTGTGTCTGTTATAGATTTAATTTGGTTCATAAGTTATATGTTTATATAATCAGTCAATTCAGAAAGTGCACGTTAAATACCTCCGATAAATTAAAATAGAATGATAGCCGATGACGTAGAGATCAAGGTTCGAACCTCAGCTGGATGCCGCTTATTACCACAAGGTTTAAATCGGCCGTAAAAGTGTGGTCAATTATAATTTGCCAGCTCTAACGGTAAAATAAACTCTTTCCTGACGACTTGTGTTTGCTGTAACTTGATAGTTCCTGTAGTGATAGTTGGAAGCGCTCCTCATTTTGAATTAGCCACCGACGCAACACTGCCATCCAATACCCCCTCCACTCTCTTTCCCAACACTTCGTTTCATCTTTGCCTTCAGACAAAAAAAAAAAGAGTCAAATTTCGTATTAAATTCTTACATTTTCAAACCAAACAATTTTCATAATTTGCGTCTAAGACAGTTGTAATCAAAGTGTACATGTTTTAATACAACCCGCCTCGGTGGCGTAGTTGGCTACCGCGCTTGTCGTGTTGAGCTCGACTGCTGAGGACGGGGAGATCAAGGTTCGAATCTCGGTCGGGTGAACTGGGGATGGTTTTTCCTAAATGGTTTTCCACTCTCCCTCCACGCAAATGCGGGTTCACTTCCTCTAATTCAACCTTCCCAATTCCTAATCCATTAGAGTAATTAGCACTTAAAGCGTATAACCCGTACGGGTAGTAAGCTGCGGTGCTAAATATTATTTTAATACACTTTTTCAAATTCAACTTCTCATTCTCCACACCTGTGGCTACATTGAAAAATATGTTGACCGTCTCTACGCTAGAGGATTGGTTTTTATATTATCTCGCCACGCTAAAGGAGTTGCACTTCCTCTAAGCTACCTTACTCATAACTACTTCCATCGGGGCTTATTACGATAGTTTATGACCTGTTAGGATCGATAAAGCCATACTTTTACTTGGTTCCTACTTTGTAACATAAGAAATATTACCTGGGCCAGTAGGCAGCAAAAAGGCTCAAGTCTCGTCTTGTCTAGTTTTCTGGTGACGTGGTTATTGGGGGTTCAGATCTAGACTGATGAACTAAGGTGTGCCCCCACCTCCCCCTATAAATAGTTTTCCACTCATCCTCTATGAAAATAAGGAGAAACTCCCTCTAAATTCTACCTTCAACCCTTGTTCATTAGCGTGATTATTATATATGTTCTCATAGCTCAAATGGGTATTAAGATGCGGTGAGAAAAAATAACCACCAAGTTAAAAAAAAAAAAAAACTACAATCTGACAATAGTGATATCAGCTGGAGCGTCAGCCGACCTTGTCAAGGTCAAGGTCAAGGTGAAACTTCCTGGCCTGCTCTTGTGTCATAGCGAGCGTTTAGTTCCGATGTACGGTACAATTTTAATAGGAAGGGCCTAATCTCACAGATGGAAAAGTTACTAGATGTACTTTAATGTATTCATAAGTTAAGTCACGTGAAAGTATTTATATTGAAATATAATAATTACCAATAAAATAGCACTAATAACAAAGTGAAATACTATCAATTTTTGGTCGCAGCAAATCGTGTATGTATGTTCTAAAAAAGTCCTTCTTATGGCAATTGGACTGTAGAAGGATTAAGGTACATAATCGAGGGGAGTAAAGGGCGTTTGTGTGCACATATTACAGGTCCCCCTTTTACACATACACACAACTTCCACTTCAAATAAAAGGTTATTTCCGAGAAGTGTACAAAATAAATGTTTGCCATGCTCGTTGTCTAGCCTCGTTCTGACAGTAATGCTTTTCTTTTTTAAATGGTTTGCTCAGACTCAGTAGAGTTTATCCACATTTTGAAATTTCTTGACTTTTCAAAGTTTTCATAACAAAACTTATACATTTTTTCAATATTTTATATGCAAATAATTCTTTTTTAAGCACCACGTCTTACTACTCGTTCGGGTTATACGCTCATGTACTAATTAGATAATGGTTTTTAGGGATTAAGGAGGTCATATTTATAGTAAGTGTACCCGAATTTACGTGGTAATAGACTGGAAAACCAATTTTATTTTTTTAAACAGCTCAGTTCCCCCAACCTATATTCGAACCTCGACTTTCTCGTCATCGTCTAGTATACTGCTAAAGTAGCGCCTTAGACCATGCAACCACCGAAGCGGGTCTTAAAGGAACTAAAGAGAAACCCACTTTTGTGGTCAGATAGTTTAAAAAGGCGTTGTTGGTAATAGATTAGACTTCCGACAAAGAAGAGTTCAGGGTTTAAATGCCGGTTTGCGTGTACTGCGTGTGTATTTCCTTTAATAATTTCCCACCCTCCCTTCACTAAAATGCGGGTATATTTCCTCTTAAATTTACTTTGTTTAGTTCCTAGTCTAGTTAGTGTAAATATGTGTATATCCCGAACAGGCAGCGAGACGCGATTAGCAATCATTTATTTGTAATCGATAGTAGCGAATGCATAAATGTACTAATTATTCTGAGGGCAGTTTCTTAGGCTAACGAATCGTTAGGCACGTGGGCTGAGGAACTAACCTTGTCTTTTCTAATTTTCCGGTAGTGTGGATGTCGGGGTTTCGATCTCAGCTCAGTGTTCAAAGAAAATATTGTTTTAATGAGTTTTTACCTTTACCTCTAAGCAAATGTTGGTATATTTACTCTTAATTCTACCTTGTTTATACATTTACTTCATTATTGTGAATATGTTGAATGCTGAGAATGGCAGTACACACACAAAAACAAAGTGGAGCTTAACTTGATCAAGTGTACCATTTGTCACTGTCCTGGGAGAGTACCATGAAGTACAAACACGTATTATAATTGATACCATTGGTGACTTGATATGTGTGATAACTCAAAGATGAGACAGGACATTAAATATCTTGACAGACAAGATTGTCGGTTCAAAAGGGTTTAAAGGTCACAATTGTAACCATCCTGTGAGTATACCATGAAGTGCAAGCACTTATTATAATTTATACTATTGGTGACTTGATGTGTGTGATGCCTTAAAGATGAGACAGGACATAAAATATATAGTTAGACAAGATTGCTGTTTCAAAAGGATGCACCTTATTTAAATGTTCCAATTGTAACCATCCTGTGAGTATACCATGAAGTACAAGTACGTATTATAATTGATAACATTGGTGACTTGATGTGTGTGATGCCTCAAAGGCGAGACAGGACATAAATATCTTGTTAGACGAGACAATGTCAGTTCAAAGCGTGACCCATATTTTAGTTGAAAGCCAGTTATAGTTGTTGATTTATAAGTTTTTGGGGTCATATTTGGCGGTTGTAAATATTAGCAGATCCACTTGCACACACGCATAAGTCATGTGGTCATTTCTATAGCTGCCAAAAATAGATCAGCTGTCAAATGTGAGCGTCGTAGAATATAGTTGCTTGGCATCTTATTATTATTAGCACCGCATCTTACTACCCGTTCGGGTTATACGCACTTACGCTAATGTGTAATGGTAGGGTGATTGTGAGATGAAATGGAGGACCTACAGTTTAACGTGGAATCCGAACCACGGTGGAGGCCTGGCATTCCCCACATTCACAAGATGTCTTGTCAGAGGTGAAGGAAGGGTTTGGTAATCAGATAAATCTTTGCCGGGACCGAGGATTGAACCCCGGCCACCAGCATAGAAGTCTGACACCTTACCCCTAGACCGCCAGGTCACCAGCACGAGAATTAAATCACTTTCTGTCATTAAGGTTAGAATGTTTATTTGCTTTGAACTCCAATCTCGTAAATCGTACCCTTGCCTGATTCCCAAATAGTACCAGTAATTTTGAACTAATATAACTAAATTTTTATTATTGTTACTCTTTCAATAATTTTTTTTTCAATTTAATGTTTTAATATTTATAGCTCCCAACTACAACTATAAAATACATATATGTACGATTTATGAAACCGGTTGCTGATATCGTACCGAACGTAATGGTTCTGGAAACAAAGTTTTACTCCCATAATGTTTTAAAATAAAATTGAACAAAAAATGTATTTTTAAAGCTTAAAGTGCTTATTGCATGGTGTTGTGGACAGTTTTTAAGTTTTACAAACATATTATTAAAAAAAAAAATTAAATCCCTTAGGTGGTACGATTTCGCCAACCTTCCCCTATAATGATCGTTTTTCATTGTCACGCACCTATGTCGATTAATAAGCCTCAGTGATATAATTAAGTATGTTAGTTCAATAAAATTTAACTATAAATATAACTCTCATCCAGTTTGATCTGGTTTGATTTGGATAGGATGGGGAAATCTGGGTTCAAATCTCGGCCAGGTGTATGGAGATTTAAAAAAAAATATAAATGACTACTCTCTTTCCACGCAAATTCAAATACATTTCCTATAAATTATAGCTATTTTTTTCAAAATTGCACATACTCCCAATATACTAGACTGCCGATAATGTGGAGATAAGGGTTTTAATCCCAGTTGGGTGTACAATGGGTGGTTTTTCATAAATGGTTTTCAACTCTTTCATTCTCTCTCCACGTAAATGTAGGTACACTTCCTCTAAGTTAAACCTTGACACACATGAGAGAAAAGCGTTTAAATAATGTGTGTGTGTGTTATTCTCTTACCCAGAATTAGTTTATAATATTTAAATGTTTATAGTGTTTATAATGAAAATCATGAATCAATTTATCGGCACTTATTATTTCAGATGTCAAAGGTTTAGAAAGTGGTTTGATTTTTTTATGTCTTTACTCACCAGACTGTCTCTTTCTTTTTTGTGTATTCTGTGATACTTAAATCTACTAATTACATTGTTATATCTTATCTTATTATCTTGTCATACCAGCAATAGTATTTTTCCAAACTAATAAATTCTACAGCATAACTGTATTTAATAGTTTTTTTGATACGTACGTTATTCTGCCCCCACCCCTCTACCCCCTTCTAGCCCAGAGAGACAGACAAACATGGGGAAAAACAGATTGGAAAAATCCACTTTGGGGGAGGGGGGAAGGGGGGGCAGCTCGGGGGCATATAAAGATTCATCGTAATCTCGAGGTTTGGAAAATGTTCACGATTACAATAATTTATCTTTATTAATTAAGTAAAAAATTATAAAGTTGAAACGTTGAGAGAGAAAATGAGTACATGTTTAATGTTGAGGTCTTACACGCCTCTGTGGCGTAGTTGGCTAACGCGTTAGTCGTGTTGAGCTGCTCGACTGCTGAGGACGGGGAGATAGAGGCTCGAATCTTGGTCGGGTGAACTGGGGGTGGTTTTTCCTAAATGGTTTTCCACTCTCCCTCCACGCAAGTGCGGGTTCACTTCCTCTAATTCAACCTTCCCAATTCCTAATCCATTAGAGTAATTAGTACTTGAAGCGTATAACCCGAACGGGTAGTAAGACGCGGTGCTAAATATTATTATTATTATTATTAATGTTGAGGTCTTCAACAATTTTTTTTCATCCCTGGAGATTTCACAGCTTTAAATCCGGCTCTGAGTATATTATGAGTGCCTAAGGTGAAGTGGAGGAGAGTTTTGGGCTTTGACATTTGGAAGCGTCACCTCCCCCGCCCCTCCCCACCAATTGGTAATGTTTATCAAAAGTGACGACTATGACTTGACGTATATATACATAGCCTATAAGACTATGTAATATATATACGTATATATATATATGTGTGTGTGTGTGTGTGTGTGTGAAAACTAAGTGGCTGTACTTCGACAGACACAATGTTAGATTCCCCGTTGTTTATAACTAAGTGTAAATCACGTGATTCGTGTCTATGGCACCCACCCTGTCAGGCTATCTATATAGATACGTTGCGTCAGCCATCTTGGATTTTAGGGGTTTAATTTTTTTTTCTCTTAAAAAAAGAAAATATGACATCCTCCACAACGTCCATACCAAATTTCAACTATCTGATTCAATTTTTACGTTCCGTTAGCCATATTGGATATTTCAAGCTCTAGATTATTTTCATAAATAGACTATGCCACGCTTCATAAAGTTTATACCAAATTTCAGCTCTCTAGGGAATCTGTAAATGGAGGGAGATGCCTGGAAAGACACAGCATGGTTAGTATGAATGTAGGTAGATTGTTTTAGTAACGTTTGTCAACTGTCAAGAAAGTTTCTTACTATCATAATCGGTATGTATACGGTAGAGACGCGGCCACGCGTCAATGGAGTATCTTAGGTGTGGGGTTTCACTGCGTCGTACACTGGTGATTGTGTCTGCGAAGGTGTGGTGGGGGAGAAGAGGGGGTGGAATAGGAGGGGGGGGAGACAGATAGCTCGCGCGACGCGAGATGTCACGTAATATCCGCTGGCGCCACACGGTGAATCTTGTCCACTCAGCATCTCAAACTACATTTGAAAAATATAATTCTCTTGTTTCCTAGCAGTATCGATAAACTACTGACACTTTGAAATGTTATAAGGAGGAGGAGGAGGAGAAAGAGGAGAAGGGATTGGAAAGGAGAATAGAGGGCGACACATACGCCTACCTCAATAACAAAGTACATACTGATCCAGAAAGTAATACATTATTATTATTATTAGCACCGCGTCTTACTACTCGTTCGGGTTATACGCACTTACGCTAATGTGTAATGGTAGGATGATTGTGAGATGAAATGGAGGACCTACAGTTTAACGTGGAATCCGAACTATGGTGGAGGCCTGGCATTCCTCACATTCACAAGATGTCTTGTCAGAGGTGAAGGAAGGGTTTGGTAATCAGATAAATCTGTGCCGAGACCAAGGATTGAACCCCGGCCGCCAGCATAGAAGTCTGACACCTTACCCCTAGACCGCCAGGTCACCCCAGACAGTAATACACATTTCGACAATTATAAAAGATACTAAAAACAAGTTTTAAATATATCTAAGGAAAATAATCTACTCTTGAGTTGTCACTTTTCATTGTTAATATAAATACCGAGACAATAATACTAATAATCTGGCATAATGTTATTAATGTTGGCTAAAAAAACACTTATATTTGTATTTTTTAAGCGTTTCTTCTTATGATTCCATATAGGGCCCCCACTATATTATTTTTGTTATGTATAATAATATACTACGTTAGAATTATTTTTGATAGTGGCCACACAAATTTCAATTTTAAATGTGGTTCTTTCAGTATTTGTAATTTGTGACTAAACGAGTTTGACACGCTTGTTTTTAGGGGCGGCCCGAGGTAAATTTTGCGCCGGGATGGGATTGCTTTTTTGCATCCTTTATATAACCGGGGGATAATTGGGAATTATGGAAATAATCCTCAAACCTAGCACCTCCAATCCTAATGTATCCTAGGCGTGATAGGAAAATATTGTGAAGGTAAACTCCACAAATAGTAACCATACTCCAAAGGTTTAATTGCAGATTGTACGAAAACTATTAGGATTACAGAGGAAATTATAAGAACATGCATTTTAAAAATGCTATCCTCTTTATCTTGTGTTATTACAAACACTTTGATATAATTAACGTTTTGTGAGATAGTTACAAAAAATTACTGTTTAAGATAGTCGTGCTTTTAGGATGTCGGATGCGGCTCTATAATACTATATACCTCACCATAAAAAACTACACCTAGATCAAATTTCATTTTAGTATCAAAAAGTGAACGATTGTTATACTAAGCAGCTCCACTATACGGCCCAGGTTATGTTAGGTTTGGAGCTTATTTTCTGATCACGCCCATGTTACGTATGCTAGGTTAGGTTTGTGTTCTGTTTGGTGCCCCCCTCAAGCTAGCCCCCAGGGCAGCTACCCAACCCCTAGCATCCCCTCTCATTCAAATGTTTTAGAGTAATCCATTAAAAACTTTAGCTTTAAATAGGTGACCTGGCGGTCTAGGGGTAAGGTGTCAGACTTCTGTGCTGGCGGGCGGGGTTCAATCCTCGGTCCCGGCACAAATTTATCTGATTACCAAACCCTTCCTTCACCTCTGACAAGACATCTTGTGAATGTGGGGAATGCCAGGCCTCCACCGTGGTTCGGATTCCACGTTAAACTGTAGGTCCTCCATTTCATCTCACAATCACCCTACCATTACACATTAGCGTAAGTGCGTATAATCCGAACGGGTAGTAAGACGTGGTGCTAATAATAATAATAATAATAATAATAATAATTTAGCTTTAAAGGTTATTTTGAAGGCAAGAATCCACATGCGCAGTGAAACATTAAGGTTTCGAAATTTCACAATGAACCCGATAAAACAGCACTATAATATTCAATAAATGAAAGCTATAGTTAAAGATTATCGATATCATTAGATCGATATCTTTAGAGATTGACATTTTTCGGTAAAATTTTGAGATAATTTTATCTCAGAGAAAGGGGGACGTATTCGCAAAGGTTTTGATTATAATAATTAATTATTAACATATTTGTGCTACAATATTTTCGACGTCAATGACAGATTCAACCACCAAGCGCTGTAGTCGGTATGTGAGTGTGGTAGAGTACCGCAATCGCTGTTATTACCATATCGGAACTCATGTTGATAATGTTTTTGGTGTTAACGTCATTGGGATAAATGTAGCTTATGTAACCTCAATTTATTTTTTTCCATTTAACTAGCAGGAGTATTTTTTTTTCATAAAAAATAATTGAAAGTTTTCCAAAATGGAAAATATATCGGAGGTATAAACGTAATGCTCATTTAGTCTGGTATACCAATGACGAGGAGGTCAGGTGTACTAGGGGTGATTTTCATTTAATCGTTTCCCTTTTTATTTTTTTCTGAAACTAGATTTTTTTTTATAAAGATTCGAGGTCTTTGAGAGTTCGAGGATTCGAGAGCAAACATCAATATAAAACTAACTATGAATTATCTCATTTTTAATATATTTTAGTTTACATATTGTAGTTTAAGCTTGAAAAAGTTTTTTTTTTAAATTTAAATTCCCGCAAATATTTTAAAGTTATGGACATATTTTGAAGGTTTAAAATGTTTAGTAGTTTTTCAGAATTCGTCAGAAATATATCTAAACATCTAGAAAGCTTTTGACATTTTTGTTGAACTTTCGGAATTTAAATGTAATACCCATTAAAGTTTCTAGAAAATCGTAAGAAAACTGCAAATAATAGTTTGGTTTCCCCGTGACACCAAATGCATACCAAGTACTCCTAGAACGGTAGTCAAATTATTAAAAAGACAGAAGTGAGTGGGCCATTTGCCCCGATCCCTCTCCAAGACCACACATAAAAGCTTAACACATATTTATATTATGTAGTAGAACAATAATATAAAGCAGTGAGAATGTGCAGAATGTCTAGGGTAAATTTTAATAATGCCAGGTTTAAGGTGGAGGAGAAAGGAACGCGAGAAAAGGGCATTGTTTTGAAGTTTTTATAACAATTTTTTTGATCAAAAAAATCTCCATTAGAAACGTAAAGTTTAATTTTCTTCTTATGTTGATATTAACAGTTGTTGAATATCTGTCATGAGTTTAGCAGCTTTAGACGCGAAACTTTTTAAATGAAAGGAAAAAGTTTTCATTAAATTCAAGGACACCCTTGGTAGATATTCAACAAATGTTATCACCATGTGAAGAATACTAAACTCTATATGTTTTTAATGGATACATATTTCTTTTTCTCGCGTCCACTGCATTCCCACCTTAAGACATTATATTCAAACTGTATGCCACTATACACATACAAAGAGGTCCTAAAATCCTCAGTGGGTAAAATATAACAAAAATATATCGGAAACATTATATGCCTCTCCAACCCCAAAGTCGAATTTTGGGTGCAAAACTGTATCAAATATTAAGTAAACAAGACCAACATGTTATGCAATCTGCAGCAGATTTTCCTTTTGTGATGTAATACAGTGTATATGATTTTCGTGACATCATTTCAGTCCCTGCCACACACACACACACACATATATGCCCATTACAGAAACAATAGTAGGCATACGTGGCTATATTTACAGTATGAGCTTCATAGGATGTCCATTATTTGATAATTGTAAACTCATGTTGCCACGATGGCAGAAAAAATTGATAATGATTGTATTTATATTCTTAGCCCGTTTAATTAATACTGTAAAGATAAGTTATACAATAATACATATTGAAACCTTATTATAAATTTTTAGATGAACTTTATAATAAAAAATCCCATCCTTAAATTTAATAAATAAAATAAAACATAACATATGTGTGGAATGCTAACCGTTAGTGACTTTCAAACAATGTTGGTAGTCCTATAAAAATAAGGGTTTGGATACGTCATATCGGAAGAAATTGAATGAAGCAAAGTTTTCACCAAGGAGGTCGTATTAGTCAAATGGTGTTCAATGTAGACTATACAACCTCCTAGGATATCACCAGGATTGTGTGACGGACTAAATTGAAATTGAAGACGCCTCCTGTTGGTCCACGTTTCCTGTCTGACATTGTCTTGTTTTTCGTTCGAGATTTGAATCTGGCGTAGAAAGGGCTGAGCCCGTTCTTTGAAAGACCCCCAAGTAAGGGAAGAGACAGAAAGAACCACCTCATAAATATAACACACGCACACACAAACCACTATAGTTATCTACAAACTACACTTTCATAGGCCCTACCACTTTCCACAACACATATAATTAGTAGGGGCACGACAATGTTATACGAATTTATAATGTGATTTTTTTCTTTTTTCTTCTTCTTTTTTCATTCTCCTTTTCTGACTTCCTACGTGCTTGAATTGACTTCAAAGTTGACCAACAAAATTAATAAGGTAGTGGTCAGACACTTTAGCCCAGTCGGTAAAGTGTTTGTCCACTGAATTAGGAGGTCTCAGGTTCGATTCCCAGTATGGTCGAAAAACTTATAGTTGGTGAAATCTGGGTTTCCCTTTCCACAGTGATGAATTAACGGTCAGAGTGCTGGGTATTGTGTTTGTCTGGATTTAAGTAAGTTTGTAAGTCGTGTTTGGTTATTCGGCTCAGAAAGGGAACGCTCGATAACTAAAATAAATGTAAATAAGGTAATACTGATTTGAGTTTTCGATAGCCAGTATACTCATAAAAAGGTTATCTTCTTTGAATCTATTCGCGTCCAAACACAAGCGATTAAAATAATATTTATAATATTTTAATTGAAAAATAGATTTCAAACTAGTTCTTTCTTTTTAGATTTGGAAATAAATGATCAATTACGAGATTTCACTGTTAAATAGTTTATTTGATAAGTACAAGTATTTTGGTTATCAGTTTCAGTTAGATCCATTAGTTCCAGAACATCCATCACATCATCAACTCACCCCTTCGGGAAATTGAATCTATCCTTCTTACCAATAAATAACTAACTATTCTTTCATTAATTATCAGATCAGTCTTTACAGTATGTATGTGCATCTCTTAAAACCTCTTGCTCTAATAAATGGATTTCAACCAAACTTGGTGGATCAGGCTACTTTTATTTTGTATTTCTAATCTTATTTGTTCAGGGAAATTTATTTTGGTCATATTTGGCACTCAAAAAGTAGTTAATCACATGAGTAAATATATCCCTAGTATAAATATTAAAGATTTAAAAAGTATAGGGCCTATATATTTACACTACAAATTATTATAAATTGAAGTGAATATATTTAATATAATAATTAACTAAAATGAATCTTAAGTACTCCTATATTACCTTATCTTGTTTTATTTTTGCATAACTAGTTCGGGCTTCAAGCACATATCCTAATATGTTAGGAATAAGGTTGGGATTAATTTAGAGGAAGTGTCCCCGCATTCGCTTGGAGGGAGAGTGAAAAGCTATTTAGTAAAAAAAAAAACACTCTCAATACACCCGACAGAGAGAGATTCGAGCCCATTCTCCCCATCATCGGCATTCCCCGAGGTGGACCTTATCCTCCTAACATTACATTACGATAGCTGAGTTAATTTGACCTAATGTAACGCAATTAAATGAGAGTTATCTTATATAACTGAAGTTGTCCCGGTAGTTAAAGTTATCTTAACTCCCTTCCTTCATGTTTGAGGACTAAGTCAGGTTATTCAGTCACAGTGATCATAAACAATATTTTTAAATGTGGAAAAAAAAAATCCTTCCCCAGTCTACTGCGAGAGTAGCGTCTTAAGCCATACAGCCACCTAAGCGGGTGCTTTCATGGTTTCCACTCGAATTGCTTGTTTTAATGTGTAATTTATTTCTAAGTCGTTATTGTTTTATAAAAAAACAGCTGTAAAAGACTTGTTAATGTGTTACGGGATTGAGTATAATATCCACAATTTCACCCATAGCTTGACTTGACTTGTGCCAGTGACTTTAACGCCAGTATGAGAAACGATTTTCTAAATGAATGACTGCTTTCATCAAACTCATTATATCCATCTTATTCGTTGGTCAACGTCTGTTTAAATTATCTTGTATTCTACCAATCTAAAACAAATTTTAATAAAACATCAGGGTAATAATTCTTATTTATACATAGACTGTAACATATTTTTTTAAATTTCAACGTAAAAAAAAAAGAATACTAATGGGATTTTGTGATTAATACTAGCCTATTAACAGTTTAAGTGGGTAAAATCTGAGTTAAGATTTGTTTAATTATCTTCAACTATTTTATTAAATGATCCTCATAAATTTTGCTATAGCGTTTTTTTTCTAGTATTGTGTCTTATTACCCATTCGGGTTTTATACGTTTATGTAATAATTATGCTAGTAGATTAAGTGTGAGGAAGGTTGACTTTGGTGGAAGTGTAACCACATTTGCGTGGATAAAATAGATTGGGGGGGGGGGACTATTTAGAGAAAAACACCCAACCGGGGTCAAACCAAGATTAACCCGTCATCGGTAGTATAGTCTATTGTGAGAGTAGTGCCTTAAACCATGCGGCCACTGAGGTGTGATGCTTTAGCAATTAAATTATGAAACGCATTGTAAACTATAAACGGCTTAAACTTAAATGTACAGCTCACACTTCCCTATCCTTGCATACTCCTTTAGCTTCAACCACATCCATACACCGAGTCACACATGCTATTTTATTATAAAAACCCTTAAGGCGATTGGCTCTTTTCATTTGGCGTGGAAATGCAGAGCCATGGGAACAAATGACTATCTTCAAGAATTTTTATTGTTTGGCAATTTTCTTTTCGGACATTTTCGGAAACGGTTTGTTCAAGAATGGAAGCATGTTAATTAAGTTGTACTTTTTATATACACACCTCCTCTATAATTTTAAAAGTGATCCAATATTGATACAATTGACATTATTGAATAGAAAACTGCTGGCTTCATAACAAAAAATAAGAAACTGTAACAATTAATAAACATCGATACGTTATCTTAGAAGGGGTGTTGAAAATATTAGAATAAAAATTTCACTTGTTCTCAAGAAAACTGATATTTCCAAACGTATGATTTTACCGCAAGACCTGTCCGGTAGATAGCACCATCTACTGTTTCCGTGATCCATCTGTTTTTGTTGGTGCGGACGATTCTTTGGTCGGTTGTGAAGCCACACCACGTCTTTCACCCTCCCGCCCTCCATCCCACAAAATAGGTTCTAGATTTGCACTCAACAGGACTAAGGGCCTTAATGTTCCTCTTTTTCACGCATGCCTCTACAAAATTTAGTCGCGTATTACATGGCCTTTTGACCCACACACTCTACCTTCATATATTTCTTTCGTCACTCAAACCACACATAGAAGAAATACCCTTTTAGAATATATCTAAATAAATAAAACGCAGCCAACAAGGGTAGAAGGTCATTCACTAAGTAAACTTATAGCTTCTAAGTAAGCCCACGATCATCCAATTATTTGCACACAACTTGCGAAATGATATTTTAATTACGGATGTAGTCGTATAAATTATCATATTTGCAAATTTGAACAATGACAAAAGGAAATGGAAGTCAAACTCAGTACCCTTGACTTGGCTCGACAATGCTCTACCAGTGAGCTATCTAGGAATCGTCCCTTATTCAGGTCAATTCTTCACTCATATTTTAAGACAAAGTCTGTGATGGATGTGTGTAAAGCATCGGTTGACAAACAAACTTATAGTTGTTCAAATGGATGCATCTGTCAAAAAATGGCAAGTCTTGGGAGTCCATAAAAGTAAGTATATACCAAGTATCTATCACCTCTGAGGAAACTGCCGATCTTGAATAAATATTCATACCTTGTTTATGATAAGAAGGGATGTCTGAATTCTACTATATTGTAGAATGTTGGTAGGAAAAAAAACCTCCTCCAGGCAGGGTATATAATACTTTTCTCTTGGTTAACCGTTGCCAAATTCCCGCGCTTTGAGTTATATCGCAATTTGGCGGCGTGCTGGAGGTAGGAAGGAACTATTGGCAACATTGACCGACCAGCGTTGCAATATGTGTCGTATATTCAGGGGAAGATTTATCAAGTGAGAACAAAAAAATGACAACGTTGTTTTCCGGTAGTAACCATACAGTTCTCTCAGAGATGATATCGAGTGTAATAAAGTTTCTAAATGTCTGAAAGCGGGGTGAGGGGGAAGTTCTTACCGTGGCGATATAAGTCTATGTTTT
>CABEEJ010008206.1:9147-25365 GCA_901482245.1 Timema douglasi
CCCCCCCCCCCATTTGATTTTCTACACATGTGAGATTAGTTGAACTTGTATCAAAAATTTGAATATTTGATCTGCAGAATGTAACAAGGGGCTAAGGTCACTTTATTTATTTTTTATCACCGTGTTTTAATACCCGTTCGGGATATATGCCTAGCTCACGAACTAAATACTCTAAAAGTGCCAGGGATGAGAAGGGTAGAATTTAGGGAAAGCATACCCCCACTTGCGTAGAGGGAGAGTGGAAAAACAGCTAGGAAAAACCAACCTCAATACACCCGACAGAGATTCGAACCTTGATCTCACCGTCATCGGCAGACTATAATCTTTTGCGATCGCGACGCCTTAGAGCATACGGTTACCGAAGTGGGATTATGACCACTTTGTGTGTGTGTGTGTGTGTGTGTGTGTGTGTGTGGGTGTGTGTACCTAAAGTCACGTCCTCACTGAGTCGATATTGTAGATCGACCAAAAATGTTGATCGATGTATCGATTGGTTTACCATCTAGTGTCGGTAAATAGCAAAGGAAGTTGAGCCGATTTTAGTAGTGAGGACTTGTTTCAGCTCTCAGCCGAAATTCAAGCATCGTAGAGTGGAGTTAAAATATATATATATATATAAATTTTAAGTGTGATAACCAAAAGGTGCTTTCATTTATTGAACTTTATTGGTCCCACGCATATTTGGGTGACGCTAAAAGTAAAGATTATTAAGACAGAACTAAAAAGTATGATGCTGTGATGGCATGATTAAATGATTGGTTTTGAAATTTTGAAAACATACATCATCAAATGATAGGAACCCCCGGTCGTTAAGTATCGTAAAGTCAAAACAAGACGCTCCTTCGTGGGAATTATCTGTATACAGTTGGTGTCCATTTTACGTATTTTCGGTTCAATTATTTGCAATAAATTTTCGAATTCTGTTTCGGACATCCAAAAGATCTTTCTGAAACCTCAATGGCATCTGTGTTAAAGCATCATTGACATCATCCTATTTTAAATCTTCTATCAAACCATTACTACTACTGTATCTACTTCTACTTTTACAACTTGCACGTCTCCAGAATATTCTTTAACGTGGTAATTTTGATTATTTTTTTAAAATCGCTAATAGGGAATACGTTTGAAACAACAAGTACCTAATCCTAGCCAAAAATTTTTCTTTCGACTGGATAGTTTGTCTATTCAGCGGGGACTAGGAAAACCAATCATCTTGTTGATCGACAAAACTATAAAGTGTAGCTATTGTCAACAATTGGGACAAACGATTACATAGGTGCTTATAGGTGTATGGATTGTAACGGGGCAGTTTGATCATAAATTCTCTATTGGTGTGAATCGATGGATAATAATGTGGGATCTCATTCTTTGATACATCAATAGATTCATTCAACAACTTAATCATTCATCAAAATTATGTTTGACATGTCCTATAAGCAGGGCTCGGAAGTTGATGCCCTCAAAATACCAAAAAATACACTTAAAAATAGTGTAATTATGCTCTAAAAAACGCACCTAAATACTGAGTTTTTATATATCATCAAAAAGACATAAGATGCTCTTAAAAAATCAAATAATACATTTAAAATCCAATTGTCCTGGTCCGTTTAAGGCAATGGCTTTGGAATCCTGCAAAGGAAGAAATAGATAATAAATTATATGGCCACTATACCTATTAGAAATAATTTAGTTACTAGTACTATTCTGTCAGAAAACATTAGGCTATGCTCATTGTTTGATGTCTGGCCGTATTAACAATTATACGAAAAAACGAATGATCCAAGAAAATGAAAATAATGGATTTGTGCATTAAAAAATTATTTTTGTTCTACGATTTAAATGTAATGATTTTAAAAATGATATAAATAGCACGATAAGAGTAAAAACAACATAGAATGTCACAAAAAATTTTAAAAAAAGTCCACAAAATGGCACAAACTGTAAAATATTTCAAACATGCAAAAAATATGCACAGTAAAAGTAAAGTTTTCAGTATCAAGGTGATGTAAAAGGTGTTTATATACAAGCTTCAATTGTATTTGTCTTAAGAGAAAAAAGAAGTAATTTCATCAACTTCCGGGTCCTGCTTATAAGCATCTCACCAATTTACAGCGAGCTGACATTTTATAATTACAATGGTTTACAAAATATATATTTTGCCTTCTAATATTTTAGAATATTATTTTATTTTAAAAATCTTAGTTTTCTTTAATGCCACCAATATGATGACTGTAGTAGGATTTTGGTAGGAAGAACCTTTTTTTTCTCTCTATAAAATTAAAATATGTTTCTCACTCCAATCTATTCTAGGGCAGACGACACAGATCCCATAACGGCCATGTATCACTTTTTAAAAGAGAACAAAATGACACATTTGAGACCTCCTCATGAATTGAACCCAGAACACTATTATTTTAAATAAATTATCTGATGCATTACTAACTAAACTCGGCCTTTATTTTATTTTTTGCACCAAATATCACTACCCATTCGGGTTATACGCAAATGTACTAATTACTATTATGTAGTAGGGATGAGGAAGGTAGAGTTTAAAGCAAGTGTATGTGCGTGGAGGGAGACTGTAAAATCAACCCCACACACCCAACCAGGACTAAAACCCCGATCTCTCCGTCATCAGCATTCCAGTCTATTTCGAGGGTGACGCCTTAGACTATGTGGCCACAGAAGTGGATGCATATATAATTAGAATAAATGTACCCACAATATAATGTAACTCCCCGACACTCCCAGTAAACCCAATCAGGATTAGACACCTCCACCTACTCATCACTGAAAATTGCGAGCATGTCGTCTTAGACCATGTGGCCACTGTCGCGGATATTATACTGAACCTAATTTTCAAGCATGTACTACTAATTTATTTAAAATTTGCGAAAATCAGACATGTGTCCTTTTAGCAGGGATGTATTTATAGACGGTAAAAATATTTTTTCTTGGATGGGACCAGCAGAATTATCAGAGTTTTTTTTTACCAAGATGAATTCGCTGGAAGCCTGAGGACACATTCTACAGGTTTGTAGTTGTAAAGTATACTGGTCGAAGAAAGTAGAGCTATAATTTAGTTTTGGTTTTCTAAGCTAGAAATGTCACGTGACGCGTGTGTTACTCTACTCGCCGTGCCTCGCTCGTCATCACCCGGATAGTCTTCCAACAGTGGACGTCTGTCCGGAGAGAAGACAGGCTGTCGGATCAGCGTGACAGTAAAAAAAACATTTAAAAATGCCGTCTTCTACACACTGGGCTGGAATTCGAACCCGATCTTCTAGACACCTGCAAAATAGACCGGGCTATATTCACGTCTTAGCCCGCGTGTTCACTATTGCAGGCTACTTCATCCTCTTCACTCGAACTTCCGGGCGTATGACAACAATCTAAGACATTGGCGCATAAAAAATTGAACGGCTGTTTTTGAGGGGTTTTGCTTACCCGCCTCGGTGGCATAGTTAGCTAACGCGCTAGTTTCTTATTGAGCTAGACTGCCGAAGACGAGGAGGTCGAGGTTCGAATATCATTCGGGTGAAATGGGGGTAGTTTTCCCTAAAGAGTTTTCTACTCTCCCTCAAAGCAAATGTGTGTTCACTCTCTCTAAATTCAACCTTCCCAATTTTTAACCCATTAGCGTAATTAGTAGTTAAGCGTATAATCCGAATGGGTAGTAAGACGCGGTGCCTAATATATATGTTTTTCCTCTAATCTTACTACCGGTTCAGGTTATAATCAAATATGATAACTACTTTAATGAAGTAGGTAGTACCTGCAAGTGCGAGGAAGAAGTGGGGGAAACCATTTGTTGAAGGGGTGGGGGAACCCCTCAGTAAACGTGACTGGGACTCGAACCTGATCTCTCCATCATCAGTAGGCCAGTCCAACAAGAGAGTGACGCCTTGCGCGATTCGGACACTGAAGTGGGAAGATCATATTTTTTTCTGAACTGCTTCGTTGGCAACATGGTTTAAGACGTTACTCTCTTACTAGACTAGACTGCTGATGACAAGGAGGAGTTCAAATTCAAGTCGGGTGTACTGAGGGTTGTTTTCCCTAAACTATTTTCCACTCTTCCTCCACACAAATGTGGGACAATTCCTTTAATTTCAACCTCCCTAATCTCTAACCCATTAGCATAATTAGTGCATATGTGTGTTACCTGAAGAGGTAATAAGATGCGGTGCTAAAATAAAGAAAAGAGGGGGTGAAATTTCATATACAAAACGTACGAACGAAGATATGGAACAAAATTCACAGGGAAAAACAAATGCATAACGTGGCAACGTGGCAGACATATGTGCAGGCCAAAGTTTGCCATTTTAAGCACTTCCTGTTATGTTAAGCAGCTCTAATTACTGGAGTACAAGCATGGCTATAATTCAGAAACAAGACCAAATGTAACACATGTTAATATGAACTTCCTTCGGTGGCCTGGCTGTCTAGGAGTAAGGTGTCGGACTTCTGTGCTGGGGGTGCGGGGTTCAATCCTCGGTCCCGGCACAGATTTATTTGATTACCAAACCCTTCCCTTACCTCTGACAAGACGTGTATTAATCACAACTTGTGAATGCGTGGAATTACAGACTTCCACCGTGGTTCGGATTCCACGTTAAACTGTAGGTCCTCCATTTCATCTCACAATCATCCTACCATTACACATTAGCGTGAGAGCGTATAACTCGAAAGGGTAGTAAGACGCGATGCTAATCATATTATCATTATTATTATTATTTAGCATCGTGTCTTACTACCCGTTAGGGTTATACGCTTTAAATACTAATTAAGTTAATGGATTAGGTATTGGGACGGTTGAATTAGAGGAAGTGAACCCGCATTTTCGGGGAAGGATAGTGGAAAACCACTTAGGAAAAACCATTCCCATTTCACCCGACTGAGATTCGAACCTCGATCTCCCCAGCCTCAGCAGTCGAGCTCAACATGACTAGCGCGTTAGCCAACTACGCCAAATAATAATAATAATTCTTTGTTTATCTGTCTCCTGTCCACCACATTATATATATGTATCAGGTCAGCTTCAAAGCGGCGACCTGCCAGAGCTGACCAGTTCATCTACCCATCGCTCGCCATGTGTCCCGACTAGGAATTATTACACCGGTATGGCGGAAACTTTCCCCAATCCTTATCGCAGCACGCACTCCACATTCAAGGACCACTCCTCTTGTTGGAGGGAAGTCAGATCGCTTTATATTTACCGCGCGTTCAGAATTTACGTCCAGTCGGAGTAACGCATCAAAATGTACACTTCGTTTACACTGAAAAGGTATCAATATTATCTTGCCTGTTTCCACCATGGTGCAGTTTATATAAAAGGCCCATAGTGGAACCTGTCAAGGTAAGACTGTAGGCTTTCACCGTAAACGAGGTATAACCTGGAAATCCCACCTTGGATTGTTCCACTATGGCGCTGCTTATAAGACAGGGCCATAGTATAATACTTCAAGGTAAGAATTATATATTTCAGGGGGAACGTAGTGGACATATAAGCCAGAAATATCTTCACAGATAATCACGGTATTACTATATATGCAACCCACACTGCCTGCCATGTGGTCTAAGGCGTTATACTCGCAATATAAGAGAGTGCCACTGACGGATATACCAAGGTTTGAACCTCAGCTGGGTGACCTAGAGGGTGGTATTGCAAATGTAATTGATCACTACCCGATTTAGTGGCCGAATGGTTTAAGGCGTTACTCTCGTGTTAGTCTGACCTGCTGAATACGGGATATCGGGGTTCAAATCTCAGTCAAGTCTATTGAAGGTGGTTTTTCTTAGTTGGTTTCCCACTCTACTTTCACGCAAATGCGGGTAGATTATCTCTAAAATGCTTCCTTCCTCGTCTCCACCCCATTGGAGTAATTATCACTTAAATGTGTATAACCTGAACAAGTAGTAACAAGATAGCTCAGTGGTAGAGATTTGACGTGCCAAGGCAAGAGTCCCGGGTTCGATTTCCATGTCCATGTCAAATTTACAAATATGATACTTGACGCGGCTACTTTTGTAACCTAAAGATCATTTCCATCTTTTAAGCTATTGATTAAATTGTACAGGCATTAACTTACTCCATAATTTAGTTAAGTTATTATCATGATTCTTTCCTTAAAGGATCAAAACAATCTTTTGGGGAATGACGATGACTTATGATGTGTGGTGAGACAAAATTCCTTCGAGGAATAATACGGGGAGTTTATTGATCGGTCCTTTAGTGACATTGGGTGACCTGCTGGTCTAGGGGTAAGGCGTCAAACTTCTGTGCTGGGGGTCCGGGGTTCAATCCTCCGTATAGGCACATATTTATCTTATTCCCAAACCCTTCCTCCACCTCTGACAAGACGTGTATTAATCACAACTTGTGAATGTGGGGAATGCCAGGCCTCCACCGAGGTTCGGATTCCACGTTAAACTAGTAGATCCTCCATTTCAACTCACAATTACCCTATCATTACAGATTAGCGTAAGTGCGTATAACCCGAACGGGTAGTAAGAGGCGATGCTAATAATAATAATAATAATAATAATAATAATAATAATAATTTAGTGACATTTTAATTATGAGTACAAGTAGCAGACAGGAAATTGTCTTTGGAAAACCACAATAACACAGAAATCTCATTTCGCACCGCCAAGACTGAGCCTTGTTTTTTGATAGTGTTAAAATAGAAAATAAGATAATAGAAAGGTTTAGTGAGCTTATTAAAATCTTGAATTTCACCTCACCACTAATGTGGTATTGTCTATGTTTACGTTTATTACACTTGAAAAAACTTTTTTTTATGTATCTTAATTGGTCCCACTTCGCTCGGACTAGAAGCATTTAATTAATGTGGCAGATAATAGTTAAGTAAAATCGAGATTATGTGTACCCGCATTTGTATGAAGGGAAAGAGTGTTAAACCATTCAGGGAAAAAATACAATCAATTAACCCAACCAGGATTCGAATCCCGATCTCCACATTACTGGTAAGCCAGACTATACGAGATTTACATTTGCTTGTCCACAAATGCAGGGGAATTTAATTTATTTAACGTTACATTTGAAAGTAAAATTATAAATATGAGACTTAGAGCTTTATTTATATATACCTCCAAAGAAGACTTTGAAGTTGCTCCGACATTTTGAATTTTTTTCGGGAGTTAGAAATTAAATTTTTTAACTTTTTTAATTTTTATAGAATTTTCCCGTCGGTTACAGGCTAAAAGCTATAAGTTTGTCAAATTTCAAGTTTCTAGCTCATTTGGAAGTGTTCGATAAACACATATTATTAATAAATATTTTATATAGCTATATTGATTTCACAAATTTAGTAATTCTATAACTAAGCTATTAAATAAAAAAGAAAATAGTGCCGTAGGGTGCCTATGTGTTGTGTCTGTTAAATAGTTTTTCACTCTATGAGACTGATGCTAATATGATTGATCATTTGGTAAATAGAGTGCAAGATAAATAGCCATATTATTATTATTATTATTATTATTATTATTATTATTTTATGTATTTAACCTGAATTTTCTGTACGGACTTATTATATCAGCGCACGAGAATTTCTATGAGTGAGAGCGAAAGGACTTAAAATATTGCCGGGAAAGGTCTTTTAACATATATTCTAGGGTTCGTTTACACGCCACAATCGATATAGGACCAACGGCTTTACTTCCCATCCGAAGGAAGTTGAGCTACGGATTTTTATCACTCAAGAAAAATCCGTCGATCCCGGCTGGGTTTTAACCCACGACCGTCGGGTCTTCAAGTGAGCACTTTACCCTTAGACCTCCGAGGTGGACTTATTATTGACTATAATGATGATGATGATGATGATGATGATGATGATGATACACTACGTATATTTATGATGGCACACACTTAAAACGTCAAGAATGACCCACCTGTGAGCGAGTACTTCACATTCCGTTACTCATCATTATACAGGGTGCCCCCACCGAAAAGTAGCCCGCCTCCTATATCCAGCAGGTGCCTCACTCTAAATTGGAGGAGGTCAATCCCTCTCCACCCATATTGTGACATGAAGAATGAGCAAGTGAACTGCTTGTCTAAAGCTTTATTGACTCATTCTTCATGTCACAATATGGGTGGAAGGGGATTGAGCAAGTGAACTGCTTGTCTAAAGCTTTATTGACTCATTCTTCATGTCACAATATGGGTGGAAGCGGATTGACCTCTTCCAATTCAGAGTGAGGCGTCTGCTGGATATAGAAGACGGGTTACTTTTCTGTGGGCCATCCTGTATAATGATCGTAGGTGAGTTTCACCTTTGTCCAAATTACAGACATCCGACGTGTACGAGGCACCCGACATTAGACGCGCGTATCAAGATCAAAACTCACTTACTTTGCGCTCCGCAAATTACCCGCCAACGTAATGACGGGTAAAAGATGTGTCCATTCATCAAATGCGTATTTTAAAACTAGCCTTCATATCGAGGAGGAGGGGAAGAGAACTAGCACTATAATGACTGGTTCTACAAGTGGATCGAGTTCATTCATGATTTTATGAGTCTCGGGCACGGGATGACGAAGCTAACTGTCCTTGTTCGAGTCTAGGTGTGTATTTTTTTTTATCCTCGCGTTTTTCCAGCTGTTCAAGTTATACGTATATATTATAATTACTCTAATGGGGTAGGGAAGAGGAAGGAAGAATTTTATAGGTAATCTAGCCACATTTGTTTGAAAGGAGGGTGGGAAACAATTTTTGGTAAAACTCACCCTCAGAGGACCCAAACGGGATTATAACCCAGGTATCCCCATCGTTGGCAGGCAGTCTAACAAGAGTGACACCTTAGACTTAAACGATTCGACCACTAAAGTGGGCTCTAGGTGATATTATAAATAATGTAGATTTGTATTTAGATATATTTTACCATTCAGTTACAATCAATCATTCCCGGCAGTTGGTTTGGGTGTGTTGTGGTCTTATGTTCAAAGTTAAGTTGTCTTGTAAATTAATTTATTAAGATAACTTCTATCATAAGAAATATTAGACTAAACACTATAGATGAATCAAATACTTTTTTACCAGTAAAGCAAATATTAAATAAACATATGTTTAAAAGCAATTAATTGCTCTGCATTAGGCAATTAAATATCTTCACTAATTTAATGCACATTCATTTTTAAGAAATTATACGAAATCTCAATCTCATTAAGTATTTAAAAAAAATTCCTCATACGTTTTAATTTTTTTGTGTGTGTATTATGTTCTAACCCACTATTTATATAATCTACCTCTACTCAATTTGACTTTCTAAACATTTGGCTTGCAATTACGTATTCATAATTTTAACTTGGAATCATTTCATTCTATTCTTCAGTTTTAATGTTTCAAACATGTTTTAAAATATTATGATAATTTGAAACCTGGACACGGGAATCGAACCCGGGACCTTTGGCTCAGTACGTCAATGCTCTTACCACTGAGCTATCCAAGAATCGTCCCGTACTCAGGGTCATTCTTCACTCATATTTTATGGACGAGTGGAAATCGTCGGCTACAAATATGTGATTTATTAAGGTCACGATGACCTGGCGGTCTATGGGTAAGGTGTCAGACTTCTATGCTGGCGGCCGGAGTTCAATCCTCAGTCCCGGCATAGATTTATCTGATTACCAAACCCTTCCTTCACCTCTGACAAGACATCTTGTGAATGTGGGGAATGCCAGGCCTCCACCGTGGTTCGGATTCCACGTTAAACTGTAGGTCCTTCATTTCATCTCACAACCACCCTACCATTACACATGAGCGTAAGTGCGTATAACCCGAACGGGTAGTAAGACGCGGTGATAATAATAATAATAATAATAATAATAATAATAATATTACTTAGCACCGCGTCTTATTACCCGTTCGAGTTATACGCTTAAATACTAACTACACTAACGGGTTAGGAATTGGGAAGGTTGAATATAGAGGAAGGGAACGCACATTTCCTAGAGGGAGAGTGGAAAACCATCGAAGAAAAACCCCTCCCAGTTCACCCGAGCGAGATTCGAACCTTGATCTCCCCGTCTTAGGCAGTCTAGCTCAACATGAAACTAAAGCGTTAGCTAACTACGCCACCAAGGCGTGTTAGACAATGAAAAACCAATCGATGCCTTTAACCACTCATGGCGTAGGCTTACATTTGTTTAATTAATATTAATGTATTTATAAATAGTCGTGGACTTAACATTTCTATCTTAACCATAAAAAATTTGAGATTCATCAAGTTCCTGACGCGTTGCTAAAGAATTACAGAGCCATTTTATAGGAATGATCAAGGTCGTTATAGAACGCACCCATGTTTGACGAGTTCACACATACGCATAAGTGTGTGTGTAATGTTCAAACTCTCTCTCACGCACATACTCGCTTTAAGTTTAATGTTCATTTGATTGATGGGTGAGTTCAGGTGAAAGCCAGAAAACACGGTTTGTTTTAATATAAGTTACTTGTCGAAAAGTAAAAGTCTTTGGTCAACTTTTGAGAATACAATCAACTTTTTCTATTTTATTTTTTTCTAAGACAAGTCATGCTTGCGACTTGATCATCGCGACAAAAAACAAAGACTTGCTAAACTTTGTTTAAATTAACGTATATATATATATTAGCGACAAAAATTTAACCGGAAAAAGGAACGATTTTGAATCATCCCAATAAATAACTGGGCTTGGCGCTCTGATCGTGGTCACTTTTTAAATTAAAAGTGAAGTCGAAGTTTAGGCCATAGATGAGGCTTTTTTGTTTTGTCACATAACAATTCTTTTAATTTGTAAACGAGTAATTAAAATGACTAGGTAAAGATAAAGATGTAGAGAAAAATATGATGACATATTATTTAAATCTATCCATGCCTACTTTATTGATGGATGGAGGGTGACCTGGCGGTCTAGGGATAAGGTGTCGGGCTTCTTTGCTGGAGGTCAGGGGCTCAATCCTCGGTCCCGGCAAAGATTTATCTGATTGCCAAACCCTTCCTTCACCTCTGACAAGACATCTTGTGAATGTGGGGAATGCCAGGCCTCCACCGTGGTTCGGATTCCACGTTAAACTGTAGGTCCTTCATTTCATCTCACAATCACCTTACCATTACACATGAGCGTAAGTGCGTATAGCCCGAACGGGTAGTAAGACGCGGTGATGATAATAATAATAATAATAATAATAATAATAGTTTATTGATGGATGTTATTTAATCACTAGTCAGTGTTAAAATTATTTTTAGTAGCTGTTTTAAAAATTATTATGTTTAAAAATATGTCATATTTGGTGAGATATTTAATTTTAGTTTATAATATATCGAAGTCTTCTTCTTCCTTTAAAATTTTTTGAAGATGCGAAAGTTATTGTGGCTGTTAAACTCAAATTAAAGAAGGATTTGGCCTTAGTCTTCGAAATTCAGAAGTTTCGTACATCCCTAATGGCCTTAACCTTAAAGGCCTTATCACCCGTCCATATATCTTAAGTTATTGGGGAATGTAAATTTAGAGGAAGGATTCCAACATATGTGTGGAGGGAGAGGGTAACCATATTTGGGGGAGGAAGGGAAACAAATCAATAGTCCTGTCTGGTATTCGAACCCCTACTTCCTCTACGGCATAAAACCCAGACGAGAGGATAGACGGACTTATTTGTCTGCGTGAACATTTGGGTGTGTAGTGGACGACTCGTGCGTATTAATGGTCACAGAATAGAATGAAAACTATCGAATAATTCGATAGTATATGACATAATCGATAGTTTAAAAATCATTCGAATGAAAATAATTCAAATTAAATTGCGCTGGTGCTGATCGATAGTCGGTCAACCTTACTGATTTGAATGTTTTACTCGTCATATTTACACACAATATGGAGCACTTTCGGGAAGCGGTACACTGCCCTTCCTTGCTGATCGATAGTCGTCCTTACGAATTCGAATGTATTCCTTGCTATCCTTACGGAGAACTTTCATTGCTCTAAAGGTTATTATTATAAATCAGGCCGAAAATAAATTTGAATGATAAAAATATATCTTACTTTTTCTATGTAATTTTTTTTGTATGTTTGTACAAATTGATTGGTAAAATTACTTTAGAAGTTAAATTTCCATAATTGTATGTGGTTATTTAAAAAAATATATTTTAATATTCTAATTATGGTTTTCAGACAGCATGTGTACCAAAGTGACAACACATTAAGGCTTTTGTATGATAGCAGTTAGAGCTCATAATACATTGAATAATTTGAAATATTTTATTATTATTATTATTATTAGCACCGCGTCTTACTACCCGTTCGGGTTATACGCAGAAATATTTTATTCCTACAGCAGGAGATATATTAATAACTTATCTTATTTTTTTTTTCTTAGTTTTGTTTCCATTGTACGATACACGCAAGAGGTGATGATGATACTGATAATTTATCTATTTAATATGAAAGTGTATATTCTTGTCAGACCCAATAAGCGACCTATTTTATGGTATTAAAATGACAAATGAGAACTTTAATTGAAATGTGTTGACCTGAAGATGTGCAATTGCTATTAAAATTACAACAATTTGTTTACCTGAAGTCGAAATGGTCACCCACTCACCTCCCCTTTAGACATATCACCGGAACCGCTGAGGCTATGGGGGTCCATACTTGAGTGGAAGGTACCCCTTGAGACTCTACCTGAAACAAATCCCCCTCAGCCCTCCACCCCCTTCTCTTCCCTGACGCAACTCTTGAATCTCTGGGGCTATGGGGTGAAATTATAGCAAATACTGTTGTCTATACTGAAATTTTCACAAAAATTTTGTAAATATTATTAATGCCTCATGTATATATTATATTTTTCCATTTTTAAATAAAGTTTCTCTAAAACTAAGATCGCCGTCTCTTTGAGTTTTATTAATTTGAGAAAAGTATTTATTTTCTTTAGTTTAGACAAAGTATTTACTAAAGCATTTTTTTCTATTTTTAACTAAGTTTTGCGTGATTTTTGTACGATTCTGCTAGTTTACCTTATTGTTTTTGATTAGTCAACGAGATAGAACGTTTAATTCTAATACAAAATACAAACTGCTCTTGTTGACTATCGAATAACCCACTTCGGTGGCCTCCTGCTCTAACGCGCTACTCCCACAGTAGACTAGACTGCCGATGCCTGGGAGATCGAGGTTTGAGTCTCGGTTGGGTGTACTGAGGATGGATTTTTCTAAATCCACGCAAATGTCGGTACACTTTCTCTAAATATAACCTTCCTAATCCCTAAAAACATTATCGTAATCAGTATATAAGCGAATCAACCAAACGGTTAGTATGACGCGGTACTAAAAAAATTAAAAAAATTACCGAATGACCAATCGTGCGTAAGCAATTTTGAAGATGTGTGATCTTCACATGGGATGCGTTACCTACCATTCATTCGTCCAAGATTCCCTAACACCCGCGTCACGTCCTATCAGGAAAGATGGTTGTGAATGGAGAGAGAGGAACGCTGCTATCTGGAATATTAACGCCAATAAAAGGAGAGCCTTGTTCAAGAGGCCTTCTTCTGCTTCGTGGATGAAGGCCAAGGAAAGTGGTGACATTGGAGCTACCCGCGAGACCTAGATAACTTTATAGTTCAGTTCACTGTTGGTCAGGTGAGGTAGTTTGGACATGCGCATGCGTGAATTTATTATGAAGTAATTAGGAAGGAAAAGAATTAATTGAGTGCGGTATAAGGAAGAGATTTATGTTTGTTTGATTGGCGTTTGGTAAAAACCAGATACGACACTATAAGGTGTGTTTGTTACATTAACAATATGTGAAAGGTAGAGGCTTATGGACTTAAGGCGCCCAGAGTGACAAACACACGATGGAAACATAGATTAGGGAAACGCGAAAGCAAGGCAAAAAAAAGGTCAAAATTATAGCGATAAATAGCACGAAAACACCCACGGGATTGGACATTTTAAAATTTATTTTGTCCACAAAAATAGCACCGGAAAATTTGTCACCTAGGGAACGTGACCTACCTACCTCACCCTAGTTACGCTGGACTGGGTGGTATTGAGTCACGTTTCAAAGGGCTAACATTTTGCTACCACCTGAGAACTAAAGAGTTAAGATTATAACTTTATTTCCAGAAAATCGAAAACCATTCACTGTTTCCATAACTTTGCCTTTCTCACTGAAACTGCTATCGTTGTTGGCAGCGAGCTAATGGCAGACCTAAATCAAATTGAGTTAGAAATGTTTATTATTATTAGTAGTATTAGTATTAGAACCACGTCTTACTACCCATTCGGGTTATACGCACTCACGTTAATGTGTAATGGTAGGGTGATTGTGAGATGAAATGGAGGACCTACAGCTTAACGTGGAATCCAAACCATGGTGGAGGCCTGGCATTCCCCACATTCGCAAGTTGTGATTAATACACGTCTTGTCAGAGGTGAAGGAAGGGTTTGGAAATGAGATTAAGTGCTGGGACCGAGGATTGAACCCTGGAGCCCCAACACAGAAGTCCAACACCTTACTCCTAGACCACCAGTTTGAACTGTTGAAGGTAAGGTTTGTCGGGACCCCTCCCTCGGGTTGGTTTGGTGGTCGTAAGGAGCAACTCAGGATCCAACTAGCACTCCCAATGGCACCATTGAAAATATCTGGTCGCAGCTTTATCACGCCCGTAATATTTGTGATAAAGCAGATAAATTTATTTTCATAATATAAATTGCGAACTCAGAAATTTACTTTGTGTGGAGAGGGGAAAGTAGGAGAAGGTGGACTCATGATGTAGCGATCTATCAACACCGTGCTTTCTTCCGATTTGTGATTCTAAAGGCCTTTTCTCGTTGTGTTCAACGGGTATACCTTTTAAATATCAAGTAGTACGCACCCGCCTCAGTGGTCGAATGGTCTTAGGCCCTTCGCCCATGGATCTACTCAAATAAGACTCAAAAGTGACGTCCTAAGTTAACAACGAGTAACTTGCACGTTACTGCTAATGTATTCCCATAGTCTCCTAACCGGTTTACGACACGTCCGTGATTAGTCACTGGAAACGCATCATGTTAGTCGCCGGGATGCCTCAGTGAATGAACTCAATCATTATGAACGAACGATTTATTGAGCTTTTAATGTATTATTCAAGATATCTTTCTCTCGACATTATGTACAGCGCTATGTAATTTTTCACCAGTTTTCTGCAGTTCCTTTGACACGACGTATGATCTTCAATTTATATTCTTTTCATTGTATGGAAAAATCCTAAATCTCCTTTGCTTACATCTCCTATAATAATAATAATAATAATAATAATAATAATAATAATAATAACAACAACAACAATAATCTATAATAAAAAAAGGAAGTGTTTGTCTGTGTGTTTGTTTGTGTGTAGATGGACGGAATTTTTAATTAGCTTTTTAATTAGGCTAGTTTTAACACATGTTTGGTGAGTCACGGGCAACGCCGTGCGGTATTGCTACTACTACTACTACTGCTGTTACTAGACCTACTACTACTACTACTACTACTACTACTACTACTACTGCTGTTACTAGACCTACTACTACTACTACTACTACTACTACTACTACTACTGTTACTAGACATACTACTACTACTACTACTACTACTACTACTAATAATAATAATAATAATAATAACAAACCTCTTCGGCAATTGAGTCACTAAACATTATATTAATAAATATTCTAGAAGCCCGAAGAAGGTTCTTTGCAAGCTAGATAGTAAGAAACTGATTGAAATTCCGCCACTTTTGCGTAGAACCGTGTGCGTAACATAAGTAACAAGTTACTGACCAGTTTGTTACTTTGTTCCCTACCTAGTCCGATTGAAGAGGAGTAGTTTCGCGGGCGAGAGGTCTTAAGCGTCACTCTCATGTTGGACAGGATTGTTGAAGACGGGGGGGATCGGTGTTCGAATTCTGATCTGGTCTACTAGGTTGTTTTTTCTGAATGGTTTTCTACTCTCTTTCCAAGAAAATGTGGGTAGATTACCTCTAAAATGCTTTCTTCCTCATCCCCACCCCTTAATAGTAATTCTCCTGCGTATAACCTAAATAGGTAATAATAATACTGCGCGTCAAGGCTAGATCATTCGTAGCTTAGTGTGCGGAGAGATTAGCCAGTTGGGTGACCTGGTGGTCTAGGGGTAAGGTGTCAGACTTCTATGCAGGCGGCCGGGGTTCAATCCTCGGTCCCGGCAAAGATTTATCTG
>CABEEJ010008207.1:0-25356 GCA_901482245.1 Timema douglasi
GATGGTATGGACATGTAATGAGGATGTTGGAGTACATGAGATAGTAGGGGAAGCAAGGGTGAGATGGTATGGACATGTAATGAGGACGTTGGAGTACATGGGATAGTAGGGGAAGCAAGGGTGAGATGGTATGGACATGTAATGAGGATATTGGAGTACATGGGATAGTAGAGGAAGCAAGACTCAGATGGTATGGACATGTAATGAGGATGGAAAGGAGAGGAGGCCAAAGGAAATAATGGAAATGAAGTATGTAGAGAAAACACCGCAAGAAAAGACAAGAGATATATAGGAGGAGCTGATAACAAAAAGTGTAAAAGTGAGAGGAGAAAAATGAAGCAACTAAAGGAGGAAGGATACATTTTACTCAATTGATGCGTTCACAGATTGGAATCAGTTTATTATTAGCGAAAGTTAGGAAGTTAAAACTAAGAGTAAACTTAAACTCCTTAGCATGGAAAAAAGAGTAGGAAGCCATAAATATATATAAATTAACACCAATCCATGTTTTGAAATCTGACAAACTCGTTGCGTAATACACAGACTAGACAATTATGACGTTTGAGCTCGCAAACATATTGATACGGGCTTAATATGTATTAATTAGCTTCATTCTTAAATATTTACCTAATTAATATCATCCCTACATGCATCCAAAATGAAAAAAATAATATCCAACTCGATTACCTCACTAATCTAAATAATAATAATAATAATAATAATAATTCACTTTAAATGAAATAACAATAAATACAAAGTGCGCTAAATGTTTAAAATAAATAGATTTAGTAGATTACTACAATTTCATGAACATTTTCACTTAGTTAACATTATTTCCTTTGTGTTCCCAGCTGAACATAATTATATACACATTAACTTTTAAATGTTTCGAATTATTGAATTGCATGCATTTAATATTTAAATATGCAAGAGCACATTTTTATTAATTATCCATCTCATTAGACATTAATTATAATATGGCGTCAATAGTGGATTGGTTTGCTTAACATTATGTCACCATTTAACATAATGGTAGATTACCACTAAATATTTAAATAGTCAAGTTCACATAAAATTCTGAAATTAGTAAGATTTATTTGAAATACCTACTCAATGGACAGTCATTATTAAACTCTACGAAATCGCTTCAATATTTATTTTAATTTTACTATAACAATTAAATAATTAGCACCACGTTTTAGTACCTAATATGCTTATAAACCTAAGTACTAATTAGGATAATGGTTAGAAATTGGTAGAGTTGAATATATAGGAAGTGAACCCTCATTTGCGTGGAGGAAGAGTGGAAAGCCATCTAGGACAAACCACCCTCGTTCACCTGAGTGAGATTCAAACCAAGATCTCACATTCCTCGGCAGTTTAGCTCAACAAGAAACGAGCGTGTTGTCTAAATACGCCACCGAGGCGTGTGCTTACAAATATCTATTTCTTACCAGAGATACAAACTACTTAAAACTATCTTCCAGTGTGTTAGCTTATAAGAGAGCTATACCAACCATCCAAGCGGCCGCCACCGTTAACAATGATAGTGCCAATATTTGTGGATAGACTGTGTCATTTATTCAGGACAAATTTTGAAGGCAGTGGGGATCAACCCCAGGATATTAGGATCCATAGCCAGGGTCTCTGACAATTACAACATAGAAGCGGTCATTAGCTACTGGAAATAATTTAATATATATTTATTAATTTTCTTAGTGTCACTGTGTACTGCAAATAACCATTCTACTAATATTATAAATACCAAAAACATATTTAAACAATGCAGTTAATATTTCATATTAATATAACACTCAACATCAACCAGAATCCAATAATGCCCTCTTGCTAGTGGATATCATACAACTTAATAATACAAAGAGTAGTATCTAAAAAAAAAAAAAAAAAGNTTGGGTTGGATATGGAAAGGAAGAATAGAATGTAAATGTACCTATATTTCCATAAAGAAAGAGTCAAAAACCTTTAAGGAATATAAACACCCTAGTTTTGTTTTAGTCATTTAGAATAAGATACCACATTTCACACCCTCAGAGAACAACGGGTAAAATTATTGTTTTATATATTCTGAGTTTTACACTCATTGAAAGAAGTCAAGATGTCAACAATTTACCTAACAAGTAATAGTATTAATTCACAAACTGAGTTCTTTTCATAATATCTAATATATTATCGTAATTTCTAGTTAAAATTATTCCTAAATATTTAAAAACCTTAACCCGGTCAAGTTAAAGGTTTCTCAAAGTAATACCATAATTGTCGTTCCTAATGTGTGATCTCTTTGCGACAATATATTTAATCTTTCCATCTTTCACTTCTTAACTTATATCCTCACTAACCTTTGGTAAAATTTCTGCATGTCTTGCAACAGATTTCTTATTATGGCTCAAAAATATCAATTATCTGCGTACTTTAAAATCGACAATGCACTGATTAATGTAAACTATTCACTACTCTTTTCCATTACGGTAATAGTATATTCTAAGGTTGTATTAAAATGTAATTGGGAAAATGTTTCACGTTATTTAAACTCATTACGTATTTCAAAAGTATATGATTAGTGATATCCAACCCTTACCCCCACGTTGTTTAAATCTATTACGTATTTCAAAAGTATATGATTAGTGATATCCAATCCTTACCCTCACGTTGTTTAAATCCATTACGTATCTCAAAAGTATATGATTAGTGATATCCAATCCTTACCCTCCCGTAGTTTAAATCCATTACGTATTTCAAAGTATATGATTAGTGATACCCAACCCTTACCCTCACGTTGTTTAAACCCACTATGTATTTCAAAAGTATATGATTAGTGATATCCAACCCTTACCCTGCTGCTCGTGTCAGTCAAACATATCTCAATTAGCTAGATTATTGATTAGGGTATTTCAAACTTAAATAAAATGAAAAAATAATTTGTTTATTTTTACTGAATCATAGTTATTTTTTAAATCTATGTATAATTGATTAGGCGACCTTATGTACTCCCACTTTAATTTTATACTAGTCGAATGGTAAAATTCTGATCGGTTGCTGGCTTCTCTACTTCGTCTAAATCCACAATAATAATCTCTGCTTATTTCTTCAGCATAAGGCATTAATCTTATTAAAATTATGTTAGATGATATTTTATATCAATTTAGTAGTAGTCAAGGCCATAGCCATCCTATAATTTCATGTGGGGGAGGGGTGTTTGGTGGATACATCCCCCAATCGATGGAGACTAGAAAAAAATCTAAATAATAAACCGTTCTAGAAGCTCTATGAAATGTTTTTAAGTAACACACACCCCTAACTGCTGAAGTATAAGACAAATTCTAAGTATTATACACCTCTAGAAGCTCTCGAAATTGTTTTTTATGGTATCAAAGCCCCCTAATTTTGATTTGTGATTTACTTTTGAGATTATTTGAACCATAAATTAGGATATATACTTTGTTCATCCAATTTCAGATGAGGGATTTTATTTCCCAAAACCACTCTGACTACCGTCTTGGTAGTTGTGAGATACCTATATAATTATTACAATATTTCTTAGATACTTTTTTGAAAATTGGTATTATAATAACATTATTCCATTCTTGTGGTTATACCTAATGATTCCATCTGGAACATAGTAGTTTACGAATTTCTATTACCAGCCTTTCACCATCTCCACTTAATAGCTATGTTTGAATTTATTATAAACCTAAATATTTATGGTTCGTTAACTTCTTAATAGATTCTCTGAATTCACTAATACTCGGCTCTGGGAGTAATGATTCAGTATTTTTGATTTAAATATTCTCGCCCAATTCAGCTTCATTATGAACACTCAAAATAACCGTGAATTAGTCTTTACATTTAATCAAAATATCGTTCGTGTTTGCAACCAGATTTCTATTAGCTCCTTTCAAAAAACTGGCCCTGTTCTGATAACAATTTCTATATCCGTTAATACCAAATTAAGCTTCCTTAAATTTCTTATTTTTGCTATTCTATTCTAGCTTGCTAAATTTACCCTCTAAATACCGTAGTTTTTTCCCTGAATATGATCCTGGTCTTCTTTTTTTACATGGTTATACATTTTTAAGCTCAATTTACTGGAAATTTCTAAACAATGTAGTTAAGCTATTTTTTTCCCCACAAAATTCTAAGGTTTTATTTTAAAACAAATATTTTGTATAGCTCTTCCTCTTGGTTAAAAAAATATTTCCTAAACTTTGTTATCAATAATAATAATATAATATCTAGCACCACGTCTTACTACCCGTTCGGTTTATACGCTTTAAGTACTAATTACTTTAATGGAATAGGAGTTGGGAAGGTTGAATTAGAGGAAGTGAACCCGCATTTGCGTGGAGGGAGAGTGGAAAACCATTTAGGAAAAACCATCCCCAGTTCACCCGACCGAGATTCGACCCTCGATCTCCCCGTCCTCAGCAGTCGAGCTCAACACGACAAGCGCGTTAGCCAACTACGCCACCGAGGCGGGTACTTGGTTATTACTTTTCAATGTTAATATGGAGAGAAATAGTTATAATTATTAGCACCGTGTCTTACTACCCGTTCGGGTTATACGCACTTATGCTAATGTGTAATGGTAGTACGATTGTGAGATGAAATGGAGGACCTAGGGCTTAACGTGGGATCCGAACCACGGTGGAAGCCTGGCATTTCACACATTCACAATATGTGATTAATATACGTCTTCTCAGAGGTGAAGGAAGGTTTACTTCTGTGAATTAGTGGCTTGTTGGGTCATTTTTTGTATGATTTTTTTTAGGCTTAATAGAATGACGTGCAATAGTACCTTCAGGCTAAACGAGGAAAGCCACTATAAACTACAGTAGTCTCATGGCTTCTTTGGTGCTGACTGACAGCTTTAAAAAGTTACCTGACCAAATTACGTATTCCTACACCAAACCAGATGATCTGTAAAAACATGTGTTTAGCAGCTGTCACTTTTGACAGTCAAAATTTAGGTATATACCTAACTAATGACTGTCAGAAGTCAGCTGTGAGCTGTCAGTCAGCACCAAAGAACGAGATTCGACCCTCGATCTCCCCGTCCTCAGCAGTCGAGCTCAACACGACAAGCGCGTTAGCCAACTACGCCACCGAGGCGGGTACTTGGTTATTACTTTTCAATGTTAATATGGAGAGAAATAGTTATAATTATTAGCACCGTGTCTTACTACCCGTTCGGGTTATACGCACTTATGCTAATGTGTAATGGTAGTACGATTGTGAGATGAAATGGAGGACCTAGGGCTTAACGTGGGATCCGAACCACGGTGGAAGCCTGGCATTTCACACATTCACAATATGTGATTAATATACGTCTTCTCAGAGGTGAAGGAAGGTTTACTTCTGTGAATTAGTGGCTTGTTGGGTCATTTTTTGTATGATTTTTTTTAGGCTTAATAGAATGACGTGCAATAGTACCTTCAGGCTAAACGAGGAAAGCCACTATAAACTACAGTAGTCTCATGGCTTCTTTGGTGCTGACTGACAGCTTTAAAAAGTTACCTGACCAAATTACGTATTCCTACACCAAACCAGATGATCTGTAAAAACATGTGTTTAGCAGCTGTCACTTTTGACAGTCAAAATTTAGGTATATACCTAACTAATGACTGTCAGAAGTCAGCTGTGAGCTGTCAGTCAGCACCAAAGAAGCCACGGGGCTACTGTACCTCACTGCTCATTACCCTCGTCCACCTCTTCAATATTACCTAGGCCTTACAGCCGACAGTGGCACTGTTGAGGATCCAACCACCACTGGGTTGCGTAATATATATATTTGCACTTGTATCGTCTTAGATATATATATATAAAATCTAAGAAGATACAAGTGCGAATATAATAATCTTTAATTTAAAAATTCATGCACTATAGTACCTTAAAGTAGTATTATAGAAATAATTTATTAACACTTTTTATTGTTAGTCTGATATTACTAAGAACATAATAAATATTTCAACATAATATATCATTAGCTAATCTCAAACAAGATACCACCAATCCTACGACGAATGGACTTCAAGCAGTGCTCTGTCCATGCTATCCGGTTAAATAGGCCGTCTTCTGAGATGGTGAGATTCATCGTAGACGTTCACAAATCCTAGGTTATCTAAGAGAATGTTTGCTTCTTCCAAATAAGAGTTCAAGGCGGAATGGAAATGGAAGACATTATCAACATGTCCACATGGGGGTAATAAATTTACTTTTTTTTAAATAGTCTTGAAAAGTTTATACTATCTCATTTGAATCGACGATTTTCACTAAATTTTACAGCTTTAAAATAAAATTAAAAACAGTATTTTGAAACGTAGCTCAAAGATAAAAAAAACAATGTATTTATAGAAACATAACATTCTATTATAGAATTATTATATCAGTTAAAAAACTTAATAAATGTTATCCCCCGTACAAAAATTAAACTTTAGGGAGAATTTATATAATATCAGGTGTCTATAATATAATTATAGTCTTATTCACAAAACATAAATCGTCACCATTTATTCTTTCTTATTTGACAAAAAGTGAAGATGAATCCAACAATGTTTTATAATTGAAAATATGGCTACTTTTTTCTGATAACGCTAAATATTTTTATAATAGTTTATATTGCAAAATTTTCGATTTAGCTCTATAAAAATCCACACAATTACGTTTTGTCTCTTTCAAGCCTATACCTAACCAAACTACGGCCCAATTTTCATTTAAAATACCTTTAATGAAATACAAATATATTTTTTTAGTGTTTTATTAACTTTATTTTATATGTGTTGATAAGTTATTTTATGTTAAAATCTGCGTATAGCATGACCGAATTTATGAAGACTTTAAAGTAGATCTAGTTACTATTATAAGGCTTGATATAGCTCATTCAACTAAAATTTAACCGTACACGTTGGCGAGACAGGCTCTCAAATAGAGAAGAATATTCCTAGAACTACCGAGTGTCCAAGAAGCGACTTTGTAATGTCCCAAGGAAATGAGGTTCATGGAATATAAAATAACCTTTCTGCTAACGAATTCAAGCTAGACCTCTACCCTCCACTTCTCTTCAACAACCCCTTACTTAAAGTCAAGTCAAGTTCCCATCTACTTTCAACTACAGTTCAAAAGAGAAAGTACACCTTTATGCAGGTTTGTTTCTGCCCGATAGGACCATAAAAGGGGTGGGGGGGAGGTATATTACTTTAGGGACAACTGAAAGGGTAGTTTCGTCTCAAATTAAGGAAGTAGCTGCTCCTACCCGGATGAAATCATTAAACCAGGGGTTGACAAAGAACACTCAGAGTGGCACCTTATATATTAATATATTTCCTTAGTTAGGTATCATGAGTAATATTATGAAGACGTCAAACTTAAATATTTAATAACTAAGTTTTCTAGCTATGATATATTTCATATGAAATACTACACATATTTGTCACACACACAAATATGTAAGCCTATTTATGTATATAAACAGGTTTACATTATATACACTGTGTCCCATGTTCTTATTACTTAACATAATAGAGGACCTACAGCTTAACGTGGAATCCGAACCACCACTGAAGCCTGACATTCCACAAATTCACAAGTTGTGATTAATACTCGTCTTGTCAGAGGTGAAGGAAGAGTTTCGCAATCAGATAAATCTGTGCTTGGGCCGAGGATTGAACCCTGGTTCCCCAACACAGAAGTCTGACACCTTGCACCAAGACCACCGGGTCACCCCCCACCCCCATCACATAATATGTCAAAATATAGTAAAAATCGTATGAACGAGTGGGTGCTGAAAGAGTGCAGTTTAAAAGAAGATCTTTAAGTTAGTTTGGGCTTCTTTGAGAGGATGATTGTGGATCGAGCCACGAAGTAAATATGAAGGTAGAGTGTGTGTAGCAAAAGGATGGTATAAACCATTAATGACGAGGATAAATGTTTTAGATGAATATGTGAAATAGATAGATATTAAGAATTAATAAAATTAATAAAAATAAAATATCATGTATAGCTCGGTGTAAGGATGTTGTTAAAGCGAAGAGAGTATACAGGGATAAGGAAGCGTGGAGAGAGTTAGTGAGGATGAATTAAGTACGGCCGGTGACCTGGCGGTCTAGGGGTAAGGTGTCAGACTTATGAGCTAGCGGCCGGAGTTCAATCCTCGGTCCCGGCACAGATTTATCTGATTACCTAACCCTTCCTTCACCTCTGACAAGACATCTTGTGAATGTGGGGAATGCCAGGCCTTCACCGTGGTACGGATCCCACGTTAAACTGTAGGTCCTCCATTTCATCTCACAATCACCCTACCATTACACATTAGCGTAAGTGCGTACAACCCAAACGGGTAGTAAGACGTGGTGCTAATAATAATAATAATAATAATAATAGTAATAATTAAGTACGGAGTTGTTGTTTATTGGGCTACATGCACAGTTTGTTGCCTGCACCATAAGGAAACAGCATGATTATGTATGTATGTATGTATGTATGTATGTACAGTAGCCCCGTGGCTCCTTTGGTGCTGACTGAAAGCTCACAGCTGACCTCTGACATTCAACATTTAGGTATATACCTAGATTTTGACTGTCATAAGACACATCTGCTAAGACACACGTTTTTTGCATATCATATGGTTCGGCGTAGGGAACATAATTTGGTCTGGTAACTTTTCAAAGCCGTCAGCTGTCAGTTGTGAGCTGTCTGTCAGCACCAATGGAGCCATGTGGCTACTGTATGTATGTATGTATGTATGTATGTGTATGTACGTACCTATATAGATATAAGCTTGTTAAACCCTAATGAGCTCTTTCCAATTATGACCTCACGTCAAAGATATTTCACAGCTACAATGATCAATCTTCTTATTCTTCTATCAATGCTTCTTACCTCTAGTAAGCTATTTCCCATGATGGCCTCACATTTGAGCGATTACGCAGCTGCGATGAGCACTCGACCACTTCTTTAATCCAAGGAACTCGAGTAGAAACGTCAATACATCCCTAGACAAGGGTCATTAAGGATCCCTGTCACTTCCCAGGCACCCATGTAATCTGTCTCCGATACGGATGACCCGCACCCAAACGCAAACCAATCGCCTTCAGCCGAAATGAACCCATCACGTTGAAGTGGGGCAGGGGAAAAGGAGGGGGGGGGGGTTAGCTGTCACAAACACCTCCTTCGACCACTCCATTCACTTGACACTTGGGAGTTCCTCAAGGCAGTCTCAGAACCTGCAGTAGTTGCGGGTGTTAAATCGCTGGTCCTTAAAGAGCCCCATCTAACGGATGATTAACCAGAATGCTAGATGCACGATCACGCTTGAAATAAAAATATCATTTTTTTTTGCATTTTCATTTTAAAATTGGTAAATTTAATTATGTTATATTGTTAATAATACTAAAATAAATGTTTCTCAACTTTGTATATTTAAAAAAATTGATTTTGACCCCTTAAAAAAAGAAAATATTGTGATAGTAAAAAAAGATCGAAAAAGATATATTGATGGTTTTTACTGTTTTCTGAAACCCTGATTTCAAAAACAGTTATTTTAACTATTCCATATGTCTGTCTATCTGGTTGGTTGTCTGTAGCTTTTCCTTTAGCCTAAACTATTTTATCGATCAGACTCTAACCTGATATCTAGAGTTATGAAAATTGGAATAAAAAACCATTATATTTGAGATATATTTTTATAAAGACAATAGTCTTTGAGCTATAAGCAACTTTATGGTTAAATAATGTATTTTATTTAGCTATCCTAATACTAATATTAATTTTTTTTTAAATATTGATATAGAAATAAAACATTTCTTAATTTAGTAAAATTTGATTGGAACAATTTTGTAAGCTGTAAAGGAAAATGTTTTAAAAAAATAAAAAAGTATAGAATATCATACAAAAAGCTATTATATATGTTACCGTAAAAGTGTAAAATCTGTTATTTTATTAAATATCTAGGTATTTCATGAATTACCTGACTGAAGGCCAGTATTATGACTACCGGATAAATATTGCTATTGGGAGTGGTAAAGTTATCTACCAGATATAACAATTATTAGCAACTTTAATGTTTTACTTATCTTATGAACTGAATTTATCTGCCAGATAGCGAACTGTAAGATAAATATATTTTCATTCATAACATGCAAGGTTGGTACAGTTTTTACTGGTGCGCGCATGCGTATGATCTCTGCTGATAGTGCTACAACCTAACTTGTGGAGAGAACGCACAACATTTGTTAAATAATGGCGGCTAAACGAATGCGAGTGAACAGATGGCGTCACGTGAGCGCAGAAGCTAAGATGTATTTCAAGTACTAATTTCGGTGTCTGCCAAAATGTGGGCAATAGTTTAGTACAGCGTTTACAAAATTTCATTTATTGTACTCATATTTTGATCATTTGTTCTTATATAAATATAACTCTACAAATATCTTGTTGGTTGTGTGAATTAAATGTTCAAACTTTATATAGTTGGAGCCCGGTCCTGTGCTTACTGAACACGAGAACCAAGATTTTAACCTAAAACAGATTCTGATTAGCGAAAACTCATTAAAACTACGCCTCATTAGGACAATAGCCATTTTAAATTCAAGATAAAATTTATCAGGTACTTAAAGCTCCCGATAAAAATGTGATGTATAAATACATTTTATCTGGCAGATAAATGCTATTTGGCAGTCAAAAGACGCAATTTTAACTTATCCACCAGATATAAATATTTATATATCAAGTTAATATTTATCAAGGAGTCATAAGACTTAGTCAGTTAAAGTGTATAATAATGTTGTATTATATGCTTTAACTAGTTATTTAATAGAATAAGGAACCGTATTCCATTAATGTTTAAAATTAAAATTTATTTTTAACTTATAACAATGATGTAATACATTATTGCAATACATTTCCTTCCACCATGATTTAATTTTTTTTAAATTATGATAACAGAGTACGGATTTTATAACTTAATGTTAGTATGTGATCTGGTTAATGTATTACAGTAATATGGTACAGCTGGCACCAGTCTACTAACCTACTCAACTGTCCTCCTATAATCGCGGCTTCAAAATACAATCAATTCCTTTGAAAGGAGGTTTCACTCAGCGAGCTCTGCATGTGTCAGTTATGTAAACAAAAATGCCGATAGTGAAAGACAGGTTTGAATATTTACTGAGTAAACGTCACGTGAGAGAGAACAGTGCTTTCTTACCCATGACAAGTTGTCAAGTTAGACGGCAGAAGTCAAATATAAAATATCTGACAAGAAGGTACCACGTGACTATTGACGTGTTTTATTGTCAAAGTGATGCATTGTTTGATATATTATAGTAAGTGAATTTAACTATTGGACATTCTGGAAGAGACCATACGATAAAATAGATTAGTCGTCACTATAAAAATATTACTAAAAATTACCTAAGGATTTTTTTGTGTGTGTTTGTGAGCCTTGTCGACAAAAAAGAAAATTGGGAATGAAAGCAGTTGTTAAACCTATGGTATTCTACCATATAAACTCAAAATGTCGAGTAAATCTTATAGATATCCAGTCTCAACCTGTTGGAAATTATAAATTTATTTTAGTTGGTCAATACCATCTTACTAAGCTCGTTGTAATATGGAGCTCTTCAAACAAAGAGAGCAGAAGAATTTATTACTTAGTTGCTTTATTGCTTCATGTATTCTTCAGTCCGACACTGCCAGATAGTTTCGCAATACAATTATAGACGACATAAGAAATAGCTTGGCCAGCGCTTAAGATCGTTGATGTTAAACCGAGGAACACCCAGAGTCAAGTGTCGAGAGAGTTAACCTGGACATAGAAAACATGTTGAGAAAAGGATGCAGGACAATCACTTCACTTCCTGAAGTAACGGGATAATATCTATTCAGTTTATGAAAAACAGAGCTCTTCATTCTGGTATTGAGAGGTTATGTATGACTGTTCACCTAGAGTTGGACTGTCGACAACTCCTATTCCGAGATAAGTAGCCAATTTGATTCTGTGGAGGTTGAAGAACGATTACATAATGCTTTGAATAGATCAAGTGCTTCATAATAAATTTAAGTTGTTAATGAAGTTTCGGTTGAAGAACCCCCGCAAAATGAAAGTGTTAAAGTATATATCTTTTGTCCAAAAGATCGCAATGAGAATAAAAATTGTTGGAAATAAGAAGAGTCTGTTCACAGAAGACTTTCATTTGGAAAATATAATAGTAACAATTTCTGCAAGTTGTGTTTAAATAAAACAAGTATCGAGAAAGAAAGACAAGAAGCTAAAGAATGTATGGTAGGTCAAGCTAATAAAATGAAATTAATATCGGAGAAATCTCATTCTGAGGCCTTTGAAGGCATTACAGTCCATATTTCAGTGACTCAGGTTAGGAGAGGAGGAGACGTCAGATATATTGTAGCTGTATTAATGTGGAAAAACCAACAAGGGGTTTTTTTCGGTTGGGAACAAGAAATTATCGCAGCTAGCAGCTGTATTCTCGGTCTCAATTCAGTGTGTATGAACAAAAATTAATCACATTTGAAGAATTACCTAACATTGAGACATATTTCTGGTCTGTTGCTACAGCTCATAGTACCAGTACTGGTAATGGATTCAAAGAAATGTTCATTCAAATAACATTGTAACGGCAAAAAGTTTGATTCTTGCTTCAAGAATAATGTACAATGCAATTATAAGTGCCAGTCTAGTATTCTTTGTTGTAATAAATGATTTACTAGTAGGATGAGAATTTTTAACTATTTGTTTAATAAATATTATTTCTTCATTTATTATTTAGTTCTATAGACCTGTCTATCTTTAGTTGAATTAACCTGTTAAGTGATAGCAGTGTAACATTTAATAGTTTTAATGAACCAATGAATTTCCAAGCGACAGTCTAGCAGTTTTGACACTAATTATTATTAAATTGTTTAAATTTGGAAAAAACAAAGTTTGTAATTGTTTATTTTATTACCTAAGACTACATTTAGTTTTAAGTATTCTGGCCGTAATGTAACACCAAAATGTTTAATATGTATGAATAATAAAACTTATTTTAAACTTTAATTACATGCCATTAGTTATTTCATAAAATAACTAGTAAATGTGTATCTATTTCATACTTTAACTGACTAAGTCAGGTAATTCGTGAAATACCCTGTTATTTTATGAAATAAATGAATCATACACTTTAACGATAACATAAACAAAAAAGTGCACAAAATAAATATTATTTTACTCGTTTGAGAAATGTTAGATACCTGTATTTAATCACTTAATCTAATCTCAGTAAACAGACATAATTAACGTAAAACATAGTTGGAAATGAGATCTTTTTTTTTATATTTAGCACCGCGTCTTAATACCCGTTCGGGTTATACGATTTAAGTACTAATTACTCTAATGGATTAGGAATTAGGGAGGTTTAATTAGAGGAAGTGAACCCGCATTTGCATGGAGGGAGAGTGGAAAACCTTTTAGGAAAAACCACCCCCAGTTCACCCGACCGAGATACGAACCTCGATCTCCCCGTCCTCAGCAGTCGAGCTCAACACTACAAGCGCGTTAGCCAACTATGCCACCGAGGTGGGTGAAATGAGATCGTTCCATCCTAAAGTATTTTTTTTAAAATCTTCAGGATAAGAGCTCATAAATTAAACATACCAACCGAGCTGTCCCAGCCATTAGTAATGAGAGTGCCAACATTTGTGGATAGAGGATGTCATATTGTCAGCAAAATTAGCCCTCCAGCAATTAATCACAGTTTTATTAACAGTATTGATATTTCTTATTTCAAGTACCTCCTAATTTGACCTAAAAAACTAATCTTGACTCCGTTTCAGTCCCGATGCTTTACAAATATATTTTTAAAGTACCAGAGATTAAACCTTTGTCCAATAGATCTGTAGCCATGAATTCTGACTAATAGACTGTAGAGGCAAACAATATATTATATATATTCTATTCTATTATTATTATTATTATTATTATTAGCACCGCGTATTACTACCCGTTCGGGTTACACGCACTTACGCTAATGTGTAATGGTAGGGTATGTGTAATGGTAGGGTGATTGTGAGATGAAATGGAGGACCTACAGTTTAACGTGGGATCCGAACCACGGCGGAGGCTTGGCATTCCTCACATTCACAAGTTGTCTTGTCAGAGGTAAAGGAAGGGTTTGGTCATCAGATAAATCTATGTCGGGACCGAGGATTGAACCCTTGCCTCCAGCATAGAAGTCTGACACTTTACCCCTAGACCGCCAGGTCACCTATATATTCTATAAAATCAAAATAATGGATTTTTAATAGTGAAGAATCAAATTGATACCACTCATCAAGGTTTTATCATTAGCCTTATTTTAAAAATAGCTAACCCCTTTATAGGTTGTTTAGGTTTTCTTAACAAAAGCAACGCATTTCAATGTTCTGGTAATTTAATCCTCTTAAACTATTAAACACGTTCTAATAAAAATTACAGTTTTTTTTCAGTTTTTTTAAGATTTATGTAAATTAGTGTTTTGTGTTAGGTTTCCACGCTACTAGGTATAATTAATGGCTAATGTGTATGACATAGTTTATACGATCCCAGCCCAGGTTTTAGCGAGTTATACAGGTGCGCGCGAAACTGAACAACTACAATAATTCACAACTCCACAAGCAGAACTAGTAGGCCATACGGCAGAAGCTGGTAGAAATTATCTCAAGGAAACTTACTCAGCATACATAAGTTAGCACAGTTTTGGACTTATATTAAATATAATACCAATAACTACCCCCTCCCTGAAACAATCCGCCATCCCTTACAGTGAGCACCTACACCAAAAGCTAAACAAATATTATTATTATTATTATTACTATTAGCACCGCGTCTTACTAACCGTTCGGGTTATACGCACTTACGCTAATGTGAAATGGTAGGGTAATTGTGAGATGAAATGAAGGACCTACAGTTTAACGTGGAATAGAACCACGGTGGAGGCCTGGCATTCCTCACATTCACAAGATGTCTTGTCAGAGGTGAAGGAAGGGTTTGGTAATCAGAATTTTGTTTGCCTGGACCGAGGATTGAACCCCGGCCGCCTAAACAAATAGATGAGTACTTTGTTAACGGTCCCAGGTTCAATTCCAAATATAGTTTAAAAATGTATCATTGGTGAAATCTGCGTTTCCCCTTTCAGAGAGATGAGTTAACTAACGGCCTTGGGGATTGGAGATTGTATCTGTTCTAGAATTGAATTAAATTTTATCAGTTGTATGCTTATATAATCAGTCGATTCAAAAAAGTGGAAGTTAAGTTCCTGAATTAGTTAAAAAAAAGATTATAACGTCAACCTTATAAAGTCTATTTTTTCGGTAATTGAGGGATTAGGGTTTTAATCTAGGATGAGATTAAGTATGTTGTATTATACTGAATTGATTCTCTTCCTTTTCTTATCCGCGTGAATATGGGTACATTTTCTCAATATTCAAAGTTTTTATTTTATTTTAATAAACCTATATAACAAACGGACGTCTTAGTTATGTTCATGGAAAATTAAGGACAATAGTTTGTTTGAATGAAAGAGCAATATGCCGAACAAAGGTTGATTGTGAAGGCGATTGACCGTTTTCATTTGGCGTGGAAATGGGAGAGCCATGTGAACAAACAGTTATCTTGAAGAATTGTTATTGTTTTGTAATTCTCTTTTCAGATTTTTTTTTTTTCAAGAATAGAAGCATGCTGATTAATTTATTCTCTTTATATACACACCTCCTCTATGGTTTTAACAAAGATCAAATATCGATAAAAATTAATATTTTCAATAGATTATTATTATTATTATTATTATTATTATTATTAGCATCGCGTCTTACTACCCGTTCGGGTTATACGCACTTACGCTAATGTGTGATGGTAGGGTGATTGTGAGATGAAATGAAGGACCTACAGTTTAACGTGGAATCCGAACCACGGTGGAGGCCTGGCATTCCCCACATTCACAAGATGTCTTGTCAGAGGGGAAGAAAGGGGTTTGATAATCAGATAAATCTGTGCCGTGACCGAGGATTGAACCCCTGATCATCAGCACAAAAGTCCGTCACCTTACCCCTAGACCGCCAGGTCACCATAAACCATAATCATAAATGGTGTTTTATGTTCAGAAGAGTGAATAGATCGCTCTAAAGAGTATTTTAGTAAAACAGCTGAATTGATTACCCGGTAATCCTGAATGTAAACGTTGTTTTTGTATTAATGGGTGTATCTAACAGTTGCGCATTGCTTGCGTGCTATTGGTTAGAGGGAGAATCACAGTGAGAATAACAGAATATGAAATAGTCATCATTAGTGTAAGGCGACTAATCCTTTCCTAGCTTCTAACACAAATTTAGCCATTCATATATATCATAATCATTTGAATTTTAGCACAAGAGCCCGACTATTGGTTATTAATTTGGAAACTATATATAAGATTATGGTAATAATATATGCTTCGTTAGCTGCATAGTATAAGGCATCACGTTGACTAAGACGGGGGCTAGGATTCTGGACATATGGACTGAGGGTGCTTTTTACCTACATATCTTATCTTAATATAATTTTAACCTTCCGCATTTCTAACTATTTAGAGTATTTAGTGCATATGTGCATAAATTGAACAGGTAGTAAAATGTGATATATATATATATATATATATATATAGTAATATGATTTGACTACTCTCAAATCTTAAACAAATTAAAGACTTTCAGATACCCCTTGATGGAATTAATAATTTAAAATATGCTTAACACTAAATTGGAGGATAAAATTATTATATGAGAACTAGCACATAATAATTTTATATTAATTTAAATAGGATACAAAAAAATCATCACAAGGTAAAATTATATTGATAATAACTACCTTTAACGTGAAATGTTTCGGTTCTGAAATAAAATTAAAAATTTTAAAAACATAGATATGGACTTCCTCAGACAAATAATGTATTTTTTTAATATTCTAAGGTAGGTGATAATTGTTTTATGGGTTTTGGATCCTTAATTACACAAGAGAGTGAAAGAAACCATATCAAGAGGGTTCGAAAATGTTGATAAAATACACCTTGATATTCTGTCATAAGTACAAAGGTAAAAAAAACTGCATAACGTGACAAACATCTTGTATTCACCGATGGCGAGAATGATTAATCACGTTGAAAGGTATTCTTCAAAATATAATCGGCAAGCGTTCAGAGCTTTTCAATAATTAGTGCAAGTTAATGTTATGTTAGTGTGTGCCGCCATATGGAGTAATAGGGTTTCCGGGGGGGGGGGGCGGAGGGGGTAGGAATTCTGCGCTTTTAAGGTGGGATATAATAGCACAAGATGAAAAGGCCGTTATTTTCAGTTTTTACGGAAAAACCATTAGAAAACTATAATTTAATTTTCTTCACGTCATGATAACCCCCAAATTTCTTGTAGAGGGTGTTCTGGAATTTAATGACTACCTTCTTTCTTCCTTTAAAATATTGTTCATCTAATGCCACTATGCTCATGAGAGATATTCATCAACTGTTGATATCACCATGTGAAGAAAAATTAACTCTATTTTTCAATTGGAGCAATATTTTATTTATTATGGTGAAAAAAATGTTTTTACAATACAACTGCAAAAAAAAAATTGTCCTTTTCTTGTGAACCCTTCCAGCCGAATTTAATGAACATACCTGGTGCGCTTAATATATACTGTAAAACCAGATCAAACAAAGACATTCCGAAATCCTGGATAGTCCTAACATATGTTCTGGAAAACTAAGCTGGAAAAAACTAAGTTAATTGAGTATAACAAACTCAAAGCTAAAATATAATTATTTATTTTAAGAAGAAGTGATGATAAATAGTTTAAAGTTTACTTGTTGCAGTAGCTTAATGTGTATTCCTGTAAATAAAATATTCTTCTTCTGAAAATAGAAGAATGACACCTAGACACAGGAATCGAACCCGGGACCTTTGTCTTAGTAAGCCAATGCTTTACCACTGAGCTAACCCGTACTAAGGGTCATCCCTCACTCATATTTTAAGGCATTCTCTATAATGGACGTGCGGAAATCGTTGGCTTTATTCATGCGCTATCAGATAACGCGACCATCTTTGACTCGGTAGTTGGCTTATTACTGTCACTTGTATATTTTTTATTATTATAATTGTACAGGATTGTAGGGCAGAGTCTATGATGGATGTGCAGAAATCGTTGGCTTTATTCATGAGCTATCAGATATATGATATGATATCTAGATGGAGAATTCCTCTCTAAAAGCACAAATAATAGCTTCGGCTGATTTATTATTATATTTCTGTTAAAATGTAGAGCTACAGTATATGATACATGGCATACAACAGTTAGTGCTGATGACAGGGAGACAGGGGTATGAATCCAGTCAGTTCTACCGAAGGTGGTTTCTCCTAAATAGTTTTACAATCTTCCTCATCACAATGCTGGTAGATTACTACTAAAATGCTTAATTATTCATCCTCATAGGCTGAACGCGTAGTGAAACACGGTACTAAAAATAATAATAATAAATAAGTTGAATGAATGTAAACTTTATAAAACTCATTAAAGAGAAATGTAAAATTAATATATAAAAAATAGTGTATTACTCTTAATCCGAATTTTCGCCAATCCCCAACAAGCTTTGCTCCAAACTAGTCCAGATTAAAAAGGTTCTTCTATAACACAAAGCAGGTATACAAATTCAGATTGTACGCTTTCAGTATGTAGCCCTTCCAAACAACAATTGTAATAATAAATACAACAATAGGACTTTTTGTTTAAAGTATGCGGCTCTCTTAAAACATGATGACCTACACATTTTGCATCAAAAAATGTATATCAGCAGATATTCCTCATTTATGTTTGATATTTTTTTATGTTAAGACATTATAGGAAATCAAAATCCTCTATAAACTCAGATTATCAAACAGTGAAGGTAGTTGAGGTTTAAGAGCTAGCATTTTTTCAATTAATGGATTGCTTAAAACTAGGCCTAGCTTCCTCTTATCTATGATTAGATTAAGCTATATTTTATATATTTTTACTTTCACCGCATCTTTACTATCCATTCAGGTTACAATCATATGAACATTTTCGCTTCTGTGTGTACATGTATTCGCTTAAGGGAGAATGGGAAAGTCTTTTTTATTATCCTCAGTACACCCACTTGGGACTCGAATCCAGTTTTATCTGAGTCTTTCAAGACATTTATATGATCAATAAACAAAATTGCATGAATTTTAGATAAAACAAAAAAACAAGATTATAAAAAAAATTACTTCATAAATGGTGACAATGTAAGGCTTTTATTTGAATTATTTTTATAAAATATTGTTTTAATTTCAATGTTATATCTTTAAAACTCAACAAATAAAATTTATATAAATTAAATAGAGTAAATTAGCTTCGGTAGTTTTATGGCTTAAAACGCTATCCTTTCAGTAGACTAGACTGCTAATGACGGGTAGGGGAAAACGAGGTTTGAAACTCAGGCTGGTATATCAAGAGTGTTCATTCTAAAAATCGTCTTCCACTCTCCCTCCACTCAAATGTGGCTACACTTCATTTACATATGACCATTTTAATCCTTAGAAATATTATCAAAATTAATAAATAAGCATATAAAGTGAGAAGACACAAAATTTTTTAACTTGATTTAATTAACGTTATATCACTGGTAGGTATCCTCATTGAATAAGAAATAGAATATTCAGGGCAGCTTGGTTTTCTTTCAAGTTGGTGTAGCCATCACTTAAGTCATATGGTGACCTGGTGGTCTAGGAGTAAGGTATTGAACTTATTATGGGGTCCGGGGTTCAATCCTCGGTCCCGGTAGAGATTTATCTGATTGCCAAACCCTTCCTTCACCTCTGACAAGATGTGTATTAATCACAACCTGTGAATGTGAGGAATGCCAGTTCTCCAAAGTGGTTCGGATCCCACGTTAAACTGTAGGTCCTCCATTTCATCTCATAATCACCCTACCATTACACATTAGCGTAAGTGCGTATAGCCCGAACGGGTAGTATGACGTGGTGCTAATAACAATAATAATAAACTTAAAGTCAAAAATGGTTTAATACATACTTTTAAATTTAAAAATAAATGAAATCTTACTTAAAAGTGTTGTGATTGACTTTTTTGTTGTTGTTTGGTTTGCTTCAACAAAAGGTATAATTGATTAGTATTTGTATTGTGTTTTTTATTTTAACACAACTGACTTCATTGACTACATCGTACAAAGTTTTACTGTTTTACTCTCACAATAAACTAGACTGGCGATGACTCTGATATAGTAGTTGCATTTTAGATTGGATTCCCTAGTGACGTTATAATTTTATAAATGTCTCCAACACATTTCATCCTAATGAATATGGGCACATTTTTTCTAAACACTCAAATTTCCTCAATCCTAACGAAATAAAGTTAATACCCGAATGTAAATTAAGACGTAGTGAAAGTAAAAAAGTTGTCACTATTTGTGTTTTGCTTATGGCACCACGTATTACTAACCATTCGAGCTATACGTTTATATAACAATTACAATAGTGGACTAGGTATAATAAAGGTTAAATTTAGAGAAATTGAACATTCAAGAAAGAGGGGGGAAAAACCATTAGGGGAAAAAAAAAACTTTCTCAGGATCAAACTACGATCTTCCCACTATCGGTAGTCTACTCTATTGTGAGAGTATCACCTTAAAACAGGTAGCCACTGGAGTGATCCAAAACCTAAGCTACTAGGATTTGCGTGAAAGTAGAGTGGAAACTATTTAGGTAGATAAAACTTACATCTATCACTAAACTGTTTACCTAACCTAGCCTAGCCTAACTTAACCTAGCCTAACCTAACCTAACCTAAACTGAATCAACCTACCATTAAGTATTTGCCAAAACCATTGAACGATAAGAACGTAGGAAGTTTGGATATATTGACGTATGTCAACACGAGACGATGAGAGTTTCTATCTGAGCAATTCGTACATGTCCCAAAAAGCCAGAACGCAGCCCACCCATACAGAAGTAGACTAGATGAACCTATAATGTGGTCAGCGAGCCTAGTTTTATAATGAAAATTGTTATTAATATATTTTTTATTAGCAACACGTCTTACTACCCGTTCGGTTTATACGTCTATATACTAATTACTCTAATATATTATGATTTGGGAAAGCTATATTTAGAGGAAGTGAACGCGCATTTGCCTGGAGAAAGAAAGAGTGAAGAACTATTTAGTAAAATAAGCCTCCCCCAGTTCACGTGACCGAGATTCGAACCTCTGTCTCCCCATTATCAGCAGTCTAGCTCAACACGAAATCAGCTCGTTAGCCAACTACGCCACCGAGGTGGGTCGTTATTAATATTACCTGTGGGATTTAATTAATTTAAAAGGGTGACCTCGCGGTCTAGAGGTAAGGTGTCAGACTTCTGTGCTGGCGGCAGAGGTTCAATCCTCGATCCCGGCACAGATTTATCTGATTACCAAGCCCTTCCTTCACCTCTGACAAGACATATTGTGAATGTGGGGAAAGCCAGGCCTCCACCGTGGTTCGGATTCCACGTTAAACTGTAGGTCCTTCATTTCATTTCACAATAACCCTACACATTAGCGTAAGTGCGTATAACCCGAACAGGTAGTAAGACGCGGTGCTAATAGTAATAAAAATAATTTAAATATTACAACTAAATTTTTTTTAATAATAGATAATTTCAAACAAGGCTAGTAGATGTAATAAACCTAGATTTTTAATCAGTGCTCCTTTCTTTTGAGTTGAAAAATATTCCTTCCTCTACCCTTTGACACTTTCAATCTTGCGATGGAGATGCTACAGCCGGTGGTAAGGTGTGGTTTAGGCTCAAAAGCCTCGTGGTTAAATCCCTGCGCGAGGTGGGGTATATCACTGAAGCATGCCATCGTGTCCTTTGAGGGGTAAAGAGTAGACGGTTAAAAGGGGAGAGGAAACCGAAAAGCACAACATTCAACTCCCGAGTTACGTTTGCTTGAGAGGTCCCCGTGTAAGAACCGTATAACAGACTGATTTACACAAGTTTTCTGCTGTGACACAATCCAGTGACGGCGTGGTCTAATACGTGACTCTCACAGTAGACAAGACTGCCAGTGACAAGGGGATTTATGTTCGATTCTCGGTCAGGTGTACTGGGATTGTTTTTATTTTAATACCAAATAGTTTTATATTCTCCCTCCACGCAAATGCGAATTTACTTCTTAAAAATATAAAACGTCCTCAACCAAAAAAAATCCTAACCTTTAAGTAAATTTTATTTCTCATAAAAATATGTTAATCACAATATTCATTCTTTAAATATATTATTATTATTATTATTAGCACCGCGTGTTACTACCCATTCGGGTTATACGCACTTACGCTAATGTGTAATGGTAGGGTGATTTTGAGATGAAATGAAGGACCTACAGTTTAACGTGGGATCCGAACCACGGTGGAGGCCTGGCATTCCCCACATTCACAAGATGTCTTGTCAGAGGTGAAGGAAGGGTTTGGTAATCAGATAAATCTGTGCCGGGACCTAGGATTGAGCCCCGGACCCCAGCATAGAAGTTTGACACCTTACCCCTAGACCACAAGGTCGCCTTTTATATATAAATTTTTAACAAAACTGAACAAATATATTTAACATTATTTAATTAATAAATTAATTATATAAATCATTTGTTAATCACATATATTTTTTTATATGTAAAAACATATATTTAATTACCATGTAAGACTGTATACAGGTTCCCCTTCTGAAATAAATATTTAATGTGACTTTCAAAAATATTCAAATTTTTTATATTTTGTCGGAAGTAAACTAAATTTAAAATAATATATTTGATGTAAATAAACATATATTATTAATGATAATGTCAAATTGTCCCCCGATATCCAATTTTAGCCAAATTTTTAGAGCTTTATAATTTCTTGTTTTACAACACTCAGTCTTTAGTGAACAAGTATTAAATATATATATATATATATATATATATATATGTATATATATAACTATTTATAATTCAAGCAACCTAGTGGATACTCATTCTGAAACAAAAACCAAATTTTCCACCAAAACAGGTAGGCTATACATCTGTAACCCTCAAATTTACGATGCTCAAACGGGATGGATTTGGAAAGTTAGGGTGGTAGAAAGGGGGGGGGGGCTGTGAATTAGTCACAATACTGCACTTACTTTTGGGGTTTTAAGAGTGTATTTTCTTAGTGAATGGTGGAATTTGAACTTATAGTTAGGGCAAGCATAAAGCTATAGATAGGGATATCTAGCAAGATACGATGGTCCTACAGGACCTAATGGTTTGCTGGTAACTTTTATTTTATTTTATTATTTAGCACCACGTTTTATTAACCGTTCAGGTTATACGCTTTAAGTACTAACTACGCTAATGGATTAGGAATTGGGAAGGTTTAAATTAGAGGAAGTCAACCCGCATTTTCGTAGAGGGAGAGTGGAAAACCATTTAGGAAAAATCAACCTCAGTTCACCCGACCGAGATTTGAACCTCGATCTCCCCATCCTCAGCAGTCGAGCTCAACACGACTAGCGCGTTAGCCAACTACGCCACCGAGGTGGGTCTGGTCACTTGTAGGTCAACCCGGTCACCGGTAAGTCAACTCCACTGTCTCACGCTTTCTCTAGCATATTAAATAATACTTAATTAATAAGTTACTTACCTTATCAGTAAGTTTTAATTTTTAATTACATCGTGGAGTTCATAATATTATTTAGCAAACTTTGCATATGCATGTCTTTTTATCTTCATTTGTATGATCATAATTAATAAAAATTAAATTCCGTTTTCGTTTCCTACTTCCCGTATCAGCCATTTTGAATAATAAAGAAAATGATAAAAGGCTATAAAAAACTTTTGTCAAAATGCACTTGTAAATTTGACACAGATAATTCCAAAGAGATAGAATATTAAGAGCCAGACATTAGACGTGAGCTACGGTGATAGCACAACTAAAGCGTTTTCTCTGCTTCATACCAGTGATCATGGTATTATTTCTTTATAGGTATTTTTATTTTTTACAAAATTATGTTGGCAACATTGAAAATAATATATTAACATTTACTTACGCTTTTATGATCCATGCTTAAGCTGTGTTAGTTAAATTACTAGTCAGTGTTAAAAGTATGTTTATTAACGGTTTTGAAATTATTTAATATTTAAAAATGTATTAGTTTGTAAGATAAAATTAGATCGAAATGTTTTGAATATGCGAAGGTTTTTGTAGATGTTGAAGTCGAGGCCAAAGAAGATTTGACCTTCGACTTTTAGAAGCTTCGCGCATCATTAAAAACAGTATTATAAAATTATTTAAAAAATGTTTAAATGGTACAGTTTGAGCATTTGAAGATAATAGTTAGAATAAGCTTTAATTGAATAAGCTAATGTTGTATTTGACATACGTTCTTGCTCTATGGCATTAGGAATTCTAAAGTATACTGTCACCATTACAAAAGTACGCCACCTAGCGGCTATCTTAAGCTAGCTCTCTGTCCAGTCCACCTCATTACCCCCTCTGTTTCAGGTCCATTCTAATACTATCTTCCCATCTGTGTCTAGGTTCTCACAATAGGCTCTTAACGCTGGGTTTGTCAATCAATAACCTCAACACGTTTCTAGATTCGCCGTTCAAACGGCATGTACTGCGCACTATAATCTACGAGACTTGACTATCTTAACATTGTATTTTGATAAGTACAAGGTATGTAACTCATCATGATATAACATCCTCCACTCCCAAGTAGCCTAACCCTCTTTGGACAATATATCTATCTAATAATATTGTTTTCGTAATTCCTGATTTTTTTTGGTCATGAAAGATAGGGGACCCCGTTTCACACCCATAGATAAATGAATACGCAATCAAAGTTGAGATCTCCACAACACATTATTTACTTACGACGTTGTCTATTTGGTGAGTTTAATTTATATTCTGCAGATCGGGTTGAATCATAGAATTACGTAACAAAGTAATGTAACGGGCTAAACCCAGTTCAGCCCTTTTTCCGCCCTAAAATTTGAAGCAACTTATCACGGTTAAAATACATTCACATATTATTCGTCCCTGATCTACATACAAGTTTTGTAATACATTGATGTCTGTGTTACATAACAACGTCTTGGATACTTCATGGAACGATTCCGGCCCCATCAGAAGCGATGCCGTCAGAATGGTGAGGGGACCGTGCCATTCAATCATATCGCACTTAGGTAACCTGGTGGTCTAGGGGTAAGGTGTCAGACTTCTGTGCTGGTGGCCGGGGTTCAATCCTCGGTCCCGGCACAGATTTATCTGATTA